>JAMRYI010000238.1:0-212281 GCA_029231635.1 Ditylenchus weischeri | reverse complement strand
TTCATTTCCTTGATATATTTCTTGATATATAAAGGGTCAGCCCTTGGCCTGACCATGTACCCCCAAAGGGGCTTCCTATAGAAGTAGGTTGCCTGCCGAAGGCAGGCAGGTCGAAAATCTAAAAAAGTCAAAATTTTTGATGGAAAGTGGTCGGAAACAACGTTTTAATCGGTTTTAGCGTGTAAGAATTGCTTAGAAATGGTTTAACAGGGCAAAAAGAGAACTGTTTCACAAGACAGAAGCAACTCTCATCCATTGACAGACCTGTTAAACATGAAAATATAACAATCTCAAAATAAGTAAAGAAATTTTTTTTCAAAATTTTTTTCTTCTACAGTGAAAAATATTTAGCATGGATATTCCAAGAAGACCACATTTACAAGATTCCTGCAGAATTTGAATCGCAACATTTTCGGTGCACCGTATTTTCTCTGATGGAGCTCTCTCAAATTGAAAATTAAAAATGTGGTATATTGTGTATGTATATCCTGCGTCTTTTACTTGAAATCAAGGAACTTTTCTGAAAGCTCTAATCAGACTCCGGCGGAACAAGTAACACTAAAAATTGTAGCCTGCCATATTTTTTAATTTTATTTGTCACAATTCCTTTTTAAGCTTGCACTTCTAGGGCAACTTTGCGCGGAGAACCGAGGCTTGGGCTGCAGAGATTCAACTTAATTCGTCGCCAACTTGTTTGTTACGGGACTCGATGTTACTCGGGTAATGACTCGCGTAACATCGAGTCGCGTAACAATTGAAATTATGGGCCTAAATCTTCCCGTTTTCGATACCTGAAGCATCTTTAATCGCTTTTTTCGGGTTCTCCGCAAGAAGTTGCCGTAGAAGTGTGAACTTAGAATAAAACCGTGACAAATAAAACGACTAGTTTGGATTTCAAGTATCCAAAAAACACCAATACTGAAACTTTTTCTGAGGCAAATGCGTTTTTAAAACGCGAAACTCCTCAAAGCAAAAAACATCGAAATTTTTGGGTGAATTATATTCCTTGATGAATAGTTTTTTTTGATTTTCAAAACTTAGACAGTTTTCAAATTTCCACCTTAGGTGCACTTTGTTGAGTCTTTAATAGCGAAACGCACTAAAACAATGAGAGGGGCAAACGTTCTTCGCTTACCTTCACTGATTTTTTGCGTGCTACCATGATAAAGAGTCTTTTTTTGTTGTCAATTTTGAAATTTTTTTGCAAACAAATGCCTTTCTCGTGTTTTCTTCGATGTCATAGAATATCTGTTAAAACAGCCATTTTTCAGTTTTATTGACTCTCTGAACTTCAAGCAAGCTGCGCCAATGTCGAATCATGACGATGCAAACAAACCCGGTTGTAGCAAGGTACGAAATAATTATGTTTAAAACTTTTGTAACAAAATTTCATTCACAATGTTTTAGGATTACGACAAAGAAACTCATAAGTCTATGCCGCCTGCCAATATTCGCTTGAATAGCCGAAAGGTACGCAAGAATTTAAAAAATTCAAATCCTTATTTATTGCTTGTTTTTAGCGTCAGAACGTCGACATCTTTCGCGTTGATCATCGCTACGATGCGCAAATGAGACAAGCCATCCAGGAAAGTCTTCGTATAAAACGAATTGCTCAAGTGAAACCATCTTCCAATAGCCTGCCGATCCAGACAGACATCGTTCAGCCAATTGTCAAAGAGAATGCTTTTCCAAAGGACGGTAGCACTGATGTGAAAACAGTTGACAATGGGCCAAAGGTTTTTTTTGAAATTAATGAAAAGCAAATACTATCGCTATTATTTTTTTCTCAAGCAGGGCGAAGGCGTGACGTCAGTTGTTCGATCAGTCGATACTCGAAGTTCAAATGCGTCAGGAATAGATGTATTGGAAAAAGTGCAAGATGAACAGGTTATTAAAATTGTGAACCAAAAACTCTTTATTTGATGTTTTTTTGCAGCTCGACTCATCTCTCAACCTTTCTACTGGCACAAACGGCAACGAATCGCCTTTCAGTCCAAATCAGTTCAGACAAGCTGCCGAGGATCTAAGCGAAGAAGGAGGGTTGCTCTCAAGAGCTTCTCAAAAATGTCACCTTTGATGCTGCAGATGGTGGAAAAAGTTCTGTGCAAGATCGCGATGGAATTGGTGGTTTTGCAGAAGAGGGTGGAAACATTTCCGTACACGATCTCGATGGAATTGCTGGTCTCTACTACCCAAATCAGCAAAACGTGAATAGCCAGGTACTTCCTATTCCTTAGATTTCACTAGATTTCACTAAATTAGACTGTACATATTGTGACCATTGGATTTGAAAATTCTACAAACGCCACACCCCATTCATCAAAAAATCTAATCTTCGAAATGATTTATCAGTCCTACTGCTTGATTGACGTCACTCCAAAAAATTTATAATTTTATTTTCACTTTTTCCTAAATATTGCTTTGCACAATGAATTTGCCTCCGGAAATACTTTTTGAGGTTTTTCATTTTTTGGATGCTTTTGACTGCTTCAAACTTTACTTCAATTTCAATGGTCCCATCAAGTGTTTGGTCAAAGCTCATCTGATACGTTTTCGGGTTTATTTTGCCAAAGTTGAGATACATTAATCATAATAACTTTGCAGGGCTCTGGTTTTCAGCTGTCGCCTATGTTGCAGCTATACGATGCTGAGTTGTGTATGTCAAACGCGTTGCGCCGGGAGATGGAGAAGAAGCTAGAGCACTATTTCGGACAATACATGCAGCTGTGCAATCATTGCGGAGTCAAGCCCAATGTCTACAAGAAAGAGAACTAATACTATGACTATGACCACCTACCATATATTTTTTCTTCATGTCTGTATGTGACGTATTGCGATGCCGAATAAACTTTTCATAAATTTATGATATTGTAGACATTCTATTCTAGACTTTATTCCTAGTGATATTTGTGTTAGCTCAGTAATTTCCTGTCGAAATTATTTGCATAAAAGGGACAATATGTGGAAAAGTTGCATTGGTTCTTCATTGAGGTTTCTTCGGTTGAATAATCACAGTGTTTTGCTTGTAACATTTGTTTTCAAAATGCAGGGTGCGAAAAAAACATAGACTGGGCCACCAATTAGTACGTCCAGCAGACACAAAGAATGACAGGAATTTCGACCTTGTTCCACAATGGGTAGGGCGGATTCGCCTTTGTGCCCCGTTGCTTTTAAAATCACAAAAATAACAGGGAGACCAAGGCAACCCCCGCCTCTGTAATAGTGGCAGAATTTCTTGTTAGAGATGGAAAAAGGCCTCAGGGCGGAATTTCACTCGTTTCTATTATTTACTCAGCTATCCATCTCATTTGGACCCCTCATTTACCCCTTAGGTTAACTTTACACAAACTTTACATCCTTTTTTCAATAACAACAATTAAGACAGATAGGACCGGATAGGACCTTATATTTTTCAACCCTCAAAAATTTGAAAAATTTGTATTCGAGATTTCCGCGTGCTCAACCAAAATTAAAAAAGTGGAATCGGAAGAGCTCGCGGTAGTTGAGAAAATGCAATGAACAGCTTTGCAAAATATTGACTCTGCTCCGAGATACAGACCTCAAAGTTGAAAGGGGCCTTCTGCTAAAGCGGGCCTGCTATGAGAGCAAATACGGTAAGTGTATAGAAAAACATCTTCGAAAATTATTATCTTAGATTCTTCACGAAAAAGATATCTTCGAACCACAGGGGCATACTTGCACGTTTCGTAAAATACGGCGCCAGGCTAAGTAAAAATTTTGGCGCCGGGCGCCAAGGTATAAATAGGGCGCCGGCTCCAGCGCCGGTAATTTTGTGAAAACATTGACGTCTTATAATAAAATATGTATTATTTTATCTCAATATTACTTAAATAAAAAAATTAAAAAAAATTTTGGAAAATTAAGAAAATTTTCAAAAATTTATTGAAATTTTGAAAAACAGCGCTTGTTCAAGAATTATGATGAGGCCGGCGCCTTTCTTAAAATATTGGGCGCCGGTGCCAACCTTCGAAATCCAAAGTGCGCCGGCGGCGGGGTTGTAAAAAATCGGGCGCCTGGTGCCCGTGCAAGTATGGTTCCATTGTGTTTTAAAACTTTTTCTGACTAAGAGTGGTTCCCTTGTAAGAGTATTTTTGCCACGGTAGTTTTTCGAACTTCTAATCTTCCATCCCCGCTCCAATTTGATAATAACTAACCAAATGTAATGCCGTGTAGTATCAAAAAGCCGACTTGTGGAAACTGTTCCTGATTGCCTACATCACCAGCCACACCATGCACAACTGGTTGACCCACCACCGCATTGGAATGACTAAACAAAAATCTACAATTTTTTTTCCCAAACACCCCTAAAATGTTTCTTACCCAGTCACTTCGGCTATTTTTTTGCCATTTTTATACCAAAAAGCTGATTTATGGCTCATTTGGTGGTTGAACACAGGCTCACAGATGAGTGCTGTGGTGGACTTGAGTGGCACCAACATTTCATTCAAGACTTGGGCTCCGGTGGTAGTGCTAGAGCTGGATATAGTGGCATCTTCCTGGACCTTGAATAGCATTGTTACACAGTTAATTCAATTTTTTTTAAATTTGACCTCATTTCTTATTTTTATGCGACTTTTCCCAAAAATTTTGAAAATTTTAAATTTCAAAATTTTACAAAATTTCACTTGTGGTCTAACGGCCACTTTTTTCGTAGCACAAGTTCCTTACTTTTTGAACTTGAATTACAAATGTGAACTCGATATGTGATTTTCAGTTGTTATTGTTCAAAACAGAAATAAAAATTATTTGGTCAAAAATATCAGGGCCCCCCCCCCAACCGAACAAGTACCGAAATAGGGTGAAAACAAGAAATGAGGTCAAAATTCTTTGAAAAATCGAGTTAACTGTGTGAAACAAGCCTAACCTTGAAGCTATTGCTGGATGGTTGGCGGTTGTGGTTGGAGGTGGGTGGGAGTCGGGGGACGTAGTTACCCTTCTCATCTTCATTGTCTGCTAGAAATTAGGTGTATGGAGTGAATAATAAGTAAAATTAGTAGAGCGATGGTTTGGCATTAAAATGGGTTTGAAGAGGTCGGAAACCATGGCTAGGTCAATATGGTCAATGGTCGGAGGTAGCTTGAGTATAGGTATTATTTGTAGTCTGGCATCCTAAATTTATGGTTGATTGAATGTAGGCTGTTTTGGTCACAGTTTTCCGGGCTGGAGGTTTCAGTTATTCTATCGGTCACCACAGGGTGTGGGGTGGCCAAGAAATTTCAAATTTTAAAATCTCAAAACTTTTTGTAGAAGTCGAATTTCGACAAACGGTTTCAAAAGTTGTCTTAGAAAAATATATTTGTTTGATATGGTCATTGTCTAAACACGATTTTCCTTGGTCACATCATGGTTTTAGGGATTTACGCTGAGCCCCCTCCCCAGTCATTTTGCCTTGGTCTAAAGCAATAAAGTCAAATTTTGGTCAACTTTGACAAAAAAAAGTTAACAAAAAAAGTCTTGGGGAATCAAGACAAAATGACTGGGAGCTCAGGTTCAAGTGATTAAAGGGGCACTCCAGCTTCCAGTTTAGTAATTTCGGTCCTGGTCTGTGGATGGCTTCTGGATGGGAATGGCCTAAACCATAGGGGCCAAGCAAAGAAAATTTGTGTTTTCGACATTTTTTTCCAAAATAATTACTATGAAAAACTGAGTAGATCTGTAAAAACTTGGGTTGGGATATTTTCCGGAAAATATCTCTTGAGGAAATTTTCCAGAAAATTTCCTAAAACCGGAAAATATCTATTTTGTAGGAAACACTTCCGAAATATTTTTAAAATACTTGCAAAATCAAACTTTTGACACCGGGTTGAGGTTCAAAATGATTAGTTTACTTGACAAACCGCTTTTTTAAGTAGAAAGTAGGGCTGGGTGATGGAAATTTTCAGAGAAAATTTTCCGGAACTTTTTCCAACCCTAGTTTTTACAGATCTACTCAGTTTTTCATAGTAATTATTTTGGAAAAAATGTCGAAAACACAAATTTTTGCTTGGTCCCCTTATGGTTTAGGCCATTCCATCCAGAAATAATCCACAGACCAGGACGAAATTGGCTAACTAAGCTAGTTCTGAACCTCTCTAGTCATTTTGTCTTGATTCTAATTCTTTTTGTTAATTTTTTTTGTCAAAAATCAATTTAAAATCATTTGAAAGTCTATTTAAAATGAAATTTTGATAGAAAAGAGTTGACCAAAATTTGACTTTATTGCTTTAGACCAAGGCAAAATGACTAGCAAGCAACTGTCAAGTATGTAATTCTTTTCAAGACAACAAACATTCAAACATTGAATTTTTTCAAAAATTTCCAAGTTTAAATGTTTGTTGTCTCGAAGGGAATTTGAAAATTGTTAGTGACCCAGGAATGCAACGAGCAGTTTCTCAAGTAAATCAACCATGCTGAACCTGAATCCAGTGTCAGAATTTCGATTTTGCAAGTATTTTGCTTTTTCGCTTGGACATCTAAACAAAACAAAAGTAAAAGATATTTCTTTGACCAGAAAATTTCCATCACCCAACCCTAGTAAAAACAGATTTTCAAAAAAACGGGCTGTAAAAAAAGTTATGGCTGATTAAAAGTGGTCAAATAGCCGGACTATAGTATAAGTGATTCGCCCAAAATGGGGTTTTATGAACTTATATCAACGTTTTATGGCTTTAAATGGGTAGAAAACACAAAAAAACTATTGGGAAGGCCATTTCCGAGAAAAAAATTTTACAAAATTTTTGTAAAAACCATGATACCCACCCTATGGTTAATATTTTAAAGGTACCTGGATATCTATGAAAAGGTATCCTACCACGTTTTGATCACTGGAGCTGGGCAAAAAGTCTCTCTGTATGCATTTTTGATCAAGAGTCTTGCTCGGAATTATGTCTAAGGTAAGTGAGTGCGCGCGTCTCTAACCAACCAAGCCCCCTGCGCCCCTTTGGGGGCACAGGGGGCTTGGTTGCTTGGGGTTGAGGCACACCCACATACCTTAGACGCAAATCACTCGAAAGTGACTCTGGATGCATAAAATATGCATGCATACCAGAGTTTCTTCATTCGGTAGGCCCCAGTTAACGAAACTATGTTCAACCTTATTTTTTAGTCTTAGGCTCATAGATATCCAGGTACCTTCAAAATATTAACCACAAGGGACCACAGGCGCCTATCGGCGCCTCTATAGTATTTCGAAATTTCAATGAGGGGCTATGACTTCATTCATAAAAATAGGTATATCCCCTATTAGAACTCATTTTTTTCGCCTGTTCTTTTTTTTAAACGAAAGCTGACATTCTGGGGAACACGATGGTATTAGCGACAAAAGTGATTTCGCTATCTACGACCCGTTCTGGCCTTCGAAGTAAAAAAGCGTTAACCAACCAACCAACCCCCCACACATGCCAAATACTATATGAGATAGGGTGGGTATCATGGTTTTTACAAAAATTTTGTAAATTTTTTTTTCTCGGAAATGGCCTTCCCAATAGTTTTTTTGTGTTTTCTACCCATTTAAAGCCATAAAACGTTGATATAAGTTCATAAAACTCCATTTTGGGCGAATCACTTATACTATAGTTTAGCCGGTCAAATTTCTTAAAGTATGACCGTATATTGATGTGGCCGTTTTCAAGACTTGTGTTCTTACTCATCATATCTCAAATCCAAAAATTGAAAACATTTAAAAATGACCATTCCCAGCACAATCCGAAAAAATAAATAAAGAAACACATGCGCCTCTTCAACAACCCTTCAAAATATTCATCTCATAACATATTCCTCAGCTGCTCAAAAAACGAAACACACCCCAAAACTACAACCTAATATATGCGCGAAAACAGGAAAATACTTCTCTTTTATACTTGCCAAAAAACCAGCCGCAAAAGTCCTACGAAAAAAAACACAGCATTCATTTGAGCAAAAGGAACAAAATTTAAATGATTTTTTTTATTTCAGTTTCCTTTCTTTCCAAATCTGCTTGTTTTGTAGGGTGTAGTCGTAAAAAAACGGGAGGAGATTTTACGCTGGCTCGTTTTGGGATAATTTTTTAATTCACTCAAGGAGGAGTAGACAAAATAATGTGAAGGAGGTTAAACTGCATGCCTTTTAAACAAGGACATGTTGAAGGCAGGCGAAGGTCGTAAAGCTTTGCTTTTGTTCTTCAAGAAATATTTCCTCTGCGTTTTTTTGGTTGGTTTGGAATGGTCACCTTGCTAGGTGGTAAACAACAGCGTTTCCAAAATGAAAGAAAATTCTCACTGAAAAAATAGTTACAGTCAAAGCTCGTTTATCCGGCACCCCCAAAAGTTGGTTCCCGCCTTGGATCCGACACTTTCTTTAGCTCAATTTTCGAAGTCTTTTGCTAAATGGGATTCGCCAGTCTAGTCCGAAATATCGCAAGGATTCTGATTCCTTTTTAAAAAAATTTCTATTCTGATGCACCCTAGTTTCTTAGAAATCCAAATTAAATTTTCCGGTTTTCAAGCTCCGGTTAGGGTAACCAAAATAATCGTTGGAACGCCGCCGTTTCGACGCCGGACATTTTCTTTATGATTTTTCAAAAATTCTAAAGGCAATTTGGTTTGCTCTACAAGATAGGCCTGGACCGCCGATAGTTTTATTTGGTAGAATTTTCGACTGCTGGGTCGGCGGCGAAAAAATCCATTTTTAGCCAGTTTTCGCAAATTTTTCGCCGCCGACCCGGCGGTCAAAAATTCATTATATTGAGGTTTCACTGACATGACAGCCCTTCGAATAAATCTTTGAAAACGGACAATTTCGGTCAAATGTCCAACAGAGCAGCCAAATAGACCAATTGTATGTATTTGAGAATATCTGTGAAGTGTAACTGATATTGTCACCTTACCTAGTTTGCCTTATCAGCCGCACACCTATCCGTCAATCACCCTTGTTATATCTAGTCCACTCAACTGCTAATTATAATACTAGTTTACTAATAATAGGAAAGCAAAAAAGGTGAACAAACTGGACTACAGTCAAGTTTCGATACAACCATACCCCAAGGGACTGGCCCTGGGTATCGTTATATCGAGGTGTCGCTGTATCGAGGGTCTAGTCTTTACCATTCTTTATCAGAACCGACCAAATCTGTACAGGAGTATCGTTGTATCGAGGGTCTAGTCTTTACCATTCTTTATCAGAACCGACCAAATCTGTACAGGAGTATCGTTGTATCGAGGGTCTAGTCTTTACCATTCTTTATCAGAACCGACCAAATCTGTACAGGAGTATCGTTGTATCGAGGGTCTAGTCTTTACCATTCTTTATCAGAACCGACCAAATCTGTACAGGAGTATGACCCAGTCAACAAAACTATGTTCATCTTTTTAGGGAATCTAGACACCCTCCAGTACCCTTTACCTTGGTCCCCAAGGCAAAAAGTCGATTTTTGGTGAAATTTTTTTTTCTAGAAATGGTCGAGCGGGCCCTAAAAACATGTTTTCTACACGTTTCAGCAGCTAAAACGCACAAAAAAGTGGTTAAAACCACTTTTTGGGCAACCAAATTATAAGGCACTTTAGCCTTTAAAATTTTGCGTCAGTCATTACATGATTCAGTCATTACTTTTTTACAGCTTCTGTGTTATTTGCTGTGCTGTTCATTATTTTTTGAGATGGACATCAATCATACTCGGGGTACAATTCTTGCGACATCCTGTATTTTTACTTTCACCAATTTTCAATTATGGCATTTCACTAAAAAAAATCTTAGTAAAAGTTACTGACTAGTCACAACAAACACGCCTCCAAAAACTAACTTCTGCATAAAATTTCAAAATATAGTACAAATTTCGCAAAAGTAAGCAAATTCGACCCTAGTATAGAATACCCCCAAAACTTATGCCTTCCAAACTTAAGTAAAGAGCACCCAAATATAGGCCCTATCCCTGAATCCGGTCCATTTTTTGCCTTGGTCCCCCCTGTTGTTTTTTTTGCGAATTTTCAGCACAAATTTTAGACTAATTTTATTCATCGCGCTCGAAAACAGAATAACTAGGCATAAATATTAACCATCTGATCGAAAAACATTTTCAAATATCCGATTGTTCGATTGCACGATATCCGATTGCCAAGAAAATCGGATATTTGAAAATGTTTTTCGATCAGATGGTTAAAATTTATGCCTAGTTATTCTGTTTTCAGCGCGATGAATAAATTAGTTTAAAGTCTAAAATTTGTGCTGTTTTCGAGCGCGATGAATAAAATTAGTTTAAAGTCTAAAATTTGTGCTGAAAATTCGCAAAACAACAGGGGGACAAGGCAAAAAATGGACCGGATTCAGGGATAGAGCCCAAATATATGTTCCAGACCCCAGAAAAAGTGCGTAAAACACTTATTAGTCACAACTTCCATACGCTGGCCTACCCCTAAGCCTAAGGGCTAAGCCTAATCTTGTTGTTCCAAAGGGTAGTTACAAAGATTTTTAGAATGTCTGATTTGGGGGGTGGTGGATGTATTCTATACTACCAAAAATTCATATTTTCAGGCACCAAAACCAGCAAAAATGGCATTGGCTGCATTTAAAAAAAATATTCCCACCACAACCATTACTATTACTAAAACGTGCCTTTAAAAGCCAGGAAACAAAAAATAGAAGAAGAGCTTCCTCATCTCAAATGTCCACTGCCCACAATTGACCAGCAACAGATGACCAGGAGGCTACCTCCTCCTCCTCCTCCCCTGAGTCGCCCAACAACTAATAATAAAGTTCATTAAACTGCTCTTCTATGCTTCTGGCCAGGAATAAGCCCCCTCCCCTCCCTTAACACCACTGCTAATAAGTCGGTCATCCATCCACATCCCCTAGGCCAGCAGATTACACCAGCCAAAGGAAGCCAGTTATAATTCAATAAAAAGTGCAAAGTTGAGTCTCTTTTACTGCTCTGCTACCACCTCAACAACTTGCCCAGATGGTGGATCTTGGTATTTTTCTTGGTAATTTTTTTTTCAATTTGAAAAAAAGAATGCGTACTTTTTCCACATCGCAACGTTGACTAAAAATTCTGTTTTCCTGAATTTTTTTTCTGCAAATAAGCAAAACCGGAAAATAGAACAACGGCTCCAGCCTTGCTACATATCAACCCGGTAAAGGGCAAAAAGACGAGGACTAGTTTTTTATGACCTAAGACTAATTTTCAAATAGATCAGGTAAAAGGCTTATAAAATTTCCTCCCAAAAGTGTGTTTTGACCACTTTTTCGAGCTTTTCAGGCTGTAATTGGTCTAGAAAACATGTTTTTAGGTGGGGGCGAATTTTTGAAAAAAAAAAAAGTTTTGACAGGAAAATTCGACTTTTTGACCAAAGTTTTTATTTTTTTTATTTTTGCATATTTTTTGTTCGTACAACTTTTGCTCCAATCGTTTGGTTTAGCTAGCCATGGCTCTTAATCAGTGCTGGGCATTTCAAAATTTTTGCTCCTGCTCTTGGCTCCTGGCTCAAAAATTTTTGCTCCCGCTCTTGCTCTTGGCTCGGAGCCAAGAGCAGAGCTAATAGCTGAGAATCTCCTAAATTTACTAGAATGACTTTGCAATCATCATATTCCTCAGTGTGTTTGAAATAACGTCAAAGAATTTTTTATGTGCTTAGAGACAAAATTCAAAGCGCTCTAAGATCAAAACTTTTTGCTCCTGCTCTTGCTCTTGGCTCCTGGCCTCAAAATTTTCGCTCCTGCTCTTGCTCTTGGCTCGGAGCGGAGAATCTCGGAGCCAAGAGCGGAGAATTGCCCAAAAACTGCTCTTAATTTGATTCGTCTACATGAAATCTGCCAAGATGCTGTTGGAATGAAGAATGCTCTGCAACATTGGCGTCTTATTCCCGAAGAAGGGCTCTATTTCTGTCCAGATTGAGAGACTTCAATTGATTTCGTGTCCTTCCAGGTATTTTCATAGGGGTAGGGGAAGAGTATATATCCATAAGGTGTATACAACCCTTTCTTCACTCCTTGCAATGAGGAGATAGTTGGGTCTTTGGCCGCGAAACTGCCAAACATACCTAAAATCTAGGATACCTGGTTTATCCTAAATTTTAGGTACCACCCATGGTCCAACCATGGTCGGACCTTTTTTTTTATTTTCTGGGGTATGAACCGACCCCAAAGACACAATTTGTATGCCCGCAGGCCTGTTGTTAAAAATATCGAAAATAAAATTACAGAAATTCAAAGAACAAAAAATATGCAAAAATAAAAAAAATGAAAATTTTGGTCAAAAAGTCGAATTTTCTTGTCAAAACTTTTTTCCCCCACCTAAAAACATGTTTTCTATACCAATTACAGCCTGAAAAGCTCGAAAAAGTGGTCAAAACACACTTTTGGGAGGAGTGCATAAAAAGAATTCCTGCCAAACGCTTTATGACCACTGGCAGCCAGGGTTGCCATAATGCTTTTTTAAAAAGGCATTTTGCCTAAAATTCCATTTTTATCGCAATTTCTGAAGGAAAACAGCAAAAATTCTGCTCTACTGGCTACTTTCCTCCTTTTTTTTCATGGCGCATCTTTCTATTTAAAAAAAATTCAAAATTCGTAAACAAATTGTGCAAAAAATTACGTTTTTAAAATATATGTTAAACGATGTTTTTTTTTCACAGGGTGTCAGAAAATAACGTATACGATTGATTTTATGCGATTTTTTTGTTGCTGTTTTGTTATTTTACGGTTTTTTAGCAGTAAAAATGAAAGAATTACGAGCTGCGATACTTAGAATGCATTCTTTTGGAGATTCTATGGGAAAAATCGCCACAGACTTGAGAATTCCCAAAGCCACAGTCCAAAAAGCAATTGAGCGTGGAACGGTAGAGGACCGACCGGGACGAGGCCGAAAGAAGCGAGTGGCCACCGGATTCGCCAGATTTGAACCCGCTCGATTATTCAGTGTGGAGTATTCTGGAAGAGAAAGCATGTCAAAAGCCTCGCCCGAATGCGAAATCATTGAAGCGAGCATTGAAAAAAGCTTGGGAAGAAATCAGCGTTGAAACATTAGAGAAGATAGTGGATAATTTTCCAAAGCGGCTGAAGGCCTGTGACAATGCCAATGGTCGTCATTTCGAATAATTCTGTTGTTTTATTGTTATTTGCTGTGTTCTGAAATCATTTTGATAAATAAAATCAATCGTATACGTTATTTTCTGACACCCTGTAATTTTCAGTGTTTACTCACTTTTTTAAAAGCGTAATTTTTTCCACAATTTGTTTATGAATTTCAAATTCTTTTTGAATAGAAAGATGCGCCATGAAAAAGTGGAAGGAGAATAGGCAGTAGTGCAGAATTTTCGCTGTTTTCCTACAAAAAATGCGATAAAAATGGACTTTTAGGCAAAATGCCTTTTGTAAAAAGACATTATGGCAACCAGCAGCTGCAAAATCAAAAGAGATTTGGGGCAATAATGAAGAAAAAGAAGAATAATAATTCGTTCATTTACTCACACATTAATTTTTTCACTGCTCTCGGCCTACAAATTGCTACTGCCTGGCAAAAAAAAAGAGAGGCCGGCTGTCGTTGACAGCTCTAGAAGACTCACTTACTCACGGCTGCCCCCTTCCCCTTGCCTGGATGCAATGGCCACTAATGGTTGCTGTCAGAGGGCATGCTTAATTGACTTGGATAATGTTCACATAGCTGAGCAACCAGGAGTAAAATATGCTATTGAAGTGGCTTTTAGCAAAAAATGGGGAAAACAGCAAAAGAAAATTGATGTGGTATCAATGTTGAGTGCAAAAAAGATGCGAAAATTGACTTTAATTAGAGATGGAGATTTGAGTTTTTCAGGACTTTTAGGACTTAGGTCTACAAAATTTCAGGACTAGGACTTTAAAAAATTGTTAGGACCAGGTCTTGAAATTTTTTTTGTCAGGACAATTAATATAAACAGTACCGGACTCCGACAATCAGCAAATGAAAGTTCGACAAAATTCTTTATTCAGCTCCAACACAACAAAGCGACTAGTACTGGTTGTTAATAGCAGGGAGGCACTTGTTCAGAAAGATGAGCATCTCGGCGTTTCTTCCACTCAGATTCGGTCGCCTGTAGTCGTAAACGTCCCTCGCCACAGAGAACAATTGCTCGCTCGCCACACTTGTCGCCGGAGCTGAGAGATACTTGCGTGCCAGCCGGGCCAGGATTGGGAAAAGTTTCTCGTTGACCTGACATACAATAGTTAATTTCCCTTATGCATAAGCTCTTTTAAAATAATACCTTCCAAAACTCCAATGGGTCACTGTCGAGGCTTCTGCGCATCTGCTTTGAGTAGGCCATGATCTCAGCGTAGCTTCCTCACCGCCGACATCGGCGCAGAATTTTTTTGTTGAGTGAGAAGAATGAGCCCTCCTTTGAACGCTTGGAAACCGGTGATCGCTTTGACGATCTTCGGTTCGGGTTCGGTGGGACACGCCAGATACTTTGCCTCGATGAAAGAGCCCTCGTCGTCGTAAATCTTCTCGAAGAGTCCAATCCTCCAGATATTGCTCATCTTCAGCTTGACGGGTTGGGGTTGACTTGGCTTCTGAAAGATGATAGGGGAGATAATAGTTGAGTCGAGGTGGAAAATTGCTTCTGCCCATTTTTAGAAATGGCGGGCATATAGACCGGAATTAAATCAGGACCAGGACCAATATTTTTGAAAGTCATCAGGACCAGGACTCCAATGATTTTTCGGCCAGGACCTTCACGACCGGACCTTAATATAAAAAATAGGGCCGGACCTCAGGACCAGGACCAGCAGTCCGGTCCTGACACCGACTCTCTCTAACTTTAATACTCTTTTAAAGTTTCAAAAAATTACAGTTAGACTATTTTTAGAGCAAAAAGGTTATTTTATAAGGTGCTTCTCGGCATTTTAAAGCGAAAAAAATTGCAAAACAAAAAAAAGATTAAAAAAGGTACGTGCCTTATTTTTCGGAACGCACGGACATGTCTCTTTAAAGGGCAAAAATTTTTTGTCACAGATTTTTCCTGGTTATCTCATTTTTCTCACTGGAAAAATTAGTTAACTATTTCTTAACTATTTCGTTTTGCTAACTATTCCTTTTTCTGGCAAAATCCTGAAATCTGACCGATATGAGCCTGACCTAACTTATAATTTACGTCTGGCTCATACTGGTCGGAATCATACTGGTCATAAAAGACCATAAAAGGCCTTCTCATTTTCAGCTTTTTACTGAAAAAATAGTTAACTTATTTTCCAGTAAGAAAAATGAGATACAGTCAAACCTGGTTTATGCGGCACTCCCAAAAGTTGGTTCCCGCCTTGGGTCCGACACTTTCTTTAGCTCTATTTTCGAAGTCTTTTGCTAAATGTGATTCGCCAGTCTAGTCCGAAATATTGCAAGGATTCTGATTTTGCCATTCGTTTTTCCAAAATCTTTAAATTTCGCCGCAAAGACCCGCGGACCTCGGTTATCCGGCACCCCTTTTTATAATAGTGAGAAAAATGAGATACCGTATTTCCTCTAATAGAGCCCCCCCCCCTTATTTTTTGACTAGAACTTCAGAGTTAGGTCCATTTTTGATTGACAATTTCAAAATTTTCGGGCATCCAAAAAATAGAGACCCCGGGGGCTAACTCTGAAGTTCTAGTAAAAAAAAGAAAGTTTTAGCATAACAAAATCAACATTTAATCCTTGTAAGAAGTGAAACATGGCTTAAAACAAAGTGAAAATGGGTGTTTTAGGTCTTCTCAACTTCAACCTATCCGTATTTTAGTGCTGGGTCCACCTATAACAACGATCGACATGTCATTCCGTAGACAAATTAAAGCGCTTTTAGAAAATGCATCATTTGGTAAACTTGGATAATGAAAACTTTAAGAACAGCTTGTATTTATGCGACCAAACAACCATTTTCCTTGGATTTACTTTGTTTTTGACTATAAATCTGCACTTTTATGTTTATGGTCATAACTTTTCCTACAATAATTATAAAAGTGAGTTTGATATACCAAATTGTAGCTGAGTAACAGGGCTTACAAACAGTGAATAAACATCGACAATTATTGGGTTGGTCCATAAGTTCGTGTGTGGTTATACGTGACAGACCATATTTATGTATCGGTTGCAAATTTTTTTATTAATGAGAATTGGCACTCAATTAATTGCTGGATTTGAAAATCCAAATTTTGACTACACAATTTACGATTTGAAACCTATCGGTTAATTAATAATCGTTTATAAATTAACCGATGGGTTTCAAATCGTAAATTGTGTAGTCAAAATTTCGATTTTCAAACCCAGCAATTAATGGACCAACCCAATATTAAAACCATTATGGATTTAATGTTGATTTCGCTATGCTAAAACTTTCTTACGCCAATCAATTGTCGGGTAAAAAAATAGAACGCCCGTAAAACTTGCTCAAAACAACAAATATTTTTGGAAAAAAGTTTTAAAACAGTTTTGTAGCAGCTGGAAAGATGTATCAAACTGCGTATTTGATTTTTCGAAAACATTCAGTACCGTATTTCTTCTAATTGCCGCACATGTGCGCTTATTTTTCAATCACCTGAAAATCGGAAATTTTCAAATTCGATCTCGAGATTTTTGGGTGCTTAACCAATATCTGAAAAGTGGAATCGATAGAGCTCGTGGGATTTAAGAAAATGCATCAAACAGCTTAGCAAAATATTCACTGTGCTCCGAGATATAAGTCTTTAAAGTTAGGACTGTGCGGCAATTAGGACTGTGCGGCAATTAGAAGAAATACGGTATTTGTGTTCAAAAACAACAAGATAAAATTGAGCTGAAAAAAGTGTCGGACCCAAAGCGGGGACCAACTTTTGGGGGTGATAAACGAGGTTTGACGAGGTTTTAAAATAAAGAGAAAAATTTTTAATAAATAAGAAATTAAATAAATAAGAAAAAACTTTAATAAATTTATAAGAAAACTACCTAGAATAAAAGCTTGGTACTTGTGCTCTTGGGGGCCTTTTTGTTAACTGTGAATAAGGTTTGTATGCCTCCTAAGTAATTGTTATACGCTAGAAACGATAAAAAAGTTGTTTTCCGACAAGGTACCTTTTCCAGTAATTTAGCCTTGGGGAACCGAGGCATAAGGTATGTTTTTGCAAAAAAAATTTTTAAACTCTTACTTATTAACAACTTGAAAACAACTTTTTAATCGTTTTTAGCGTATAAAAAGTAGTTAGGAGGCATTTAAACCACATACACAGTTAACAAAAAAGGACCCCCAAGCGCAAAAGTGCCAAAAGTTTTACAAATTTTCCGGGAAAATTCACGCATTTGCCAGGAGTTTTTCATTTGATCCAAAAATAACCCCCTCTTCAGGGGATTAATAGAAAAAATACAGTTTTTTTCAGTTTAGATGCATATTCCGCACAGAAAAATGTATAAGAAAAGTGAGAACAATAACTTCATAACCAACCGGTACAAATCAAACCATGGTCCAAATTTATGCAACCTAAAAAACTGCTTAATTTATAAATCTTCCCGATAAAAAAATTTGAAACAGCTTTTTCTACCAGCAAGTTTTTCCCTGGTTTCAATTCTCCAATTTTTTGACTTAAAGTAGTCAAAATTTTGCATTTTTCCCAAATTTGCTATTATTGACAAAAATCACTTTTTAGAAAAAGGCACTCAACCCAATTTTGGGTGTGTAATGGAATTATCTCGTCAGTGTGTGTATATCCCCCTTTCCTCACCTGCTTTCCCTAAATGGAAGTGCAAGGGACCCAGCCACTCCTTTTTGTCCATTTAGACCTCGTTTTGAAAAAAGATAGATAGAAGTAGCCGGTACCACCTTTTTGCAGTCACTTTGCAGCAGGATAAACACATAATAATTATTTTTTAAATAACAGAAAAAAAAAATTATAAAAAAGCATAAATATAAATCAAATATATAGGGTTGGGGGTTTGGGTACCCGTTTTCGGGTAATTGGAACCGAAACCCGGTTTTTTTTCGGTTTTCGGGTATCGGTTCGGTTCGGATACCCGAAAATTTCGGGTTTCGGGTATCGGTTCGGTTCGAGTACCCGAAAATTGTGTTCTCTTTTAAGACATGCCTAGTCAAGTGTGGAAGCTATTCAAAAAAGTCGGCGACAGGGCAGTTTGCGATTGCGGCGATGAACTCAACTTACCCAAAGACGGTGGAACGTCAACGCTCTCCAAGCATCTCAGTTCTGCAAGGCACAAGTCAGCGATTGAGATGAAAGATGTGGGTTCAAGCGCTCCGAAGAAGCCCAAGATGGAATCAATTTTTACTCTGTTCAGTCCAGGATACTCAAAACAACAGAGCCAGGAGTTGACAAGTGAGGTAAGCGACTTCATCGTTGACAGCAATTTGCCTTTCTCAATTTCCGAGTCTCCTTTCCTGCGTCGTCTGATCAAGAACGACTATGGTCAAGCAAAGGTATTTAATTTTTACTTTTTATACGTTAATTTTTTATGGTTTTTCTTTTTTTAGCTTCCTTCCCTGGTTTTTTCGAGTGTCGGTTCGGTTCGGGTACCCGACAATTTCGGGTTTCGGGTATCGGTTCGGGTACCCGAAAATTTCGGGTTTCGGGTATCGGTTCGGTTCGGGTACCCGAAAATTTCGGGTACCCGCCAACCCTACAAATATATCTAATTTTTTTCTTTTTGATTAATTTTCCAGAAGAGAAAAAAGTTGTGCCCAAAATCAATAAGCAAATTTGGGTTGTGAAAAATGACGCCGTTTTTTTATTGCAAAAAATAAATTTACTTCAGCTCTGGTTTCTTTAAAGGGGGCAACATTTTCTAAAATATGGATCAGAAAAAATTATTCGACAAAATATGTGAGATTTGAACCATTCGGGCCAGAAAACGTCTCGCACCCCTTAAATGTTTTGACGAATGAAATACTGAACAAAAAAAAATTAATTACCGTATTTCCTCTAATAGAGCCCCCGGGGGCTTTATTTTTTGGATGCCCGAAAATCGGAAATTTTGGAATTCGATCTCGAGATTTTTGGGTGCTCAACTAAAATCTGAAAATTGCAATCGGTAGAACTCGTGGGAGTTAAGAAAACGCGTAAAACAGCTTTGCAAAAAATTGACTCTGGGCTGAGATATAGGTCCTCAAAGTTAGGGGGGGGCTCTATTAGGGGGAGGGGCTCTATTAGAGGAAATACGGTACGAAGTACCCGTAAAATATGGGGTAAGCGTTTCTGATTAACCCTTTATTGAATTACTGCGAAAAAACTAACTCAAAATACCTTGAGTCAAAGTACCAATATTGCTACGAAATCCAAAAATATTGGATTGCTCAATAAGTTCGGTTATTTTCAACTTTTTTGGCAAAATTTCAAATTCTGATATTTAAGACGCACATTATTTTGGTCGGTTTACTCAAGAAAAAGTCATAAATTGGCAAAAAATTTTGCAAAATTTGACTTTTTGCCTTGGTCCCTTTGTGGTTAAAAATTGAAAATGTTCGAATTCCCGCCAAAACGAAATTTCGCATTTTATCGTTTTTCATTTGCTTATTTATTCACTCATGGGTACTCCTGCACAATATGCGCCCCAACATTTTTTGAATTTTTGGGCCGTAGAATTCGCTTTTATGCGGAATAAAATGCAAAATTTCGTTTTGGCGGGAATTTGAACATTTTCAATTTTTCGGACCACAAGGGGGACCAAGGCAAAAAAGTCAAATTTTTGCAAAAATTTATTTTGCCAATTTTTTGACTTTTCATGATTAAACCAACCAAAAAAAAGTGAGTGTAAAACAACAGAATTTGAAAATCCGGCCAAAAAAGTTTAAAATAACCAAACTTATTGAACAACCAAAGTTATGTTCACAACATTTACAAAAAAGTTCTCGAATATACTAATAACATATAGAAACAGCAAATAAAATAGCAATTTTTCACGCTGTTCTCGAGAGAGCGTGAAATGCCAATTCTTGGCACACACATTTTTTCAGCCAAAAAGAATTTCTCTTCCTTTCTTTTGCTGAACAACAAAACAAAATAAGCGCAAGCAAAAAAGCAACTAAACAATAGAGCATTCAATTCCCCAAACGGAACAGCAGCGGGACCTACTACAGCTGCTTCCTCATCCTTAGCACTAGATAGCACTTTTGAGAATTTTGGAACTTCTTATTATTTGCCTTATCTTTTAAAAAAACAAGATAAACACGGGTTGTATAAGAATCGTAGCACTAAATTTGTGAAATCTAGCATCAAATGATTCTGCAGGGTGGGCCAACAAATTCCCAGATTTTTAAACGGTCATAACTTTTTTTCCTGGGGCGATCTCGGGTTTTCTGCATTCGACTCAGCAGACCGTCGGATTCAATTTGACTACAATTGCTCGGCTTTTTCCACTTTGTTGCCTTGGTCCCCCCTATGGCCATCTAAAAACATGAATTCTTAAAAATCACAATTTTTGAGCCATGGCTGGTTGTATTCTATACTAGCGCCAAAATTTTAAATATCGGTGCGTGCAATACAGTCGACTCTCGCAGTTCTTCGCCTCGGGTCCGACAGTTTTTTTACCTCAATTTTTGAAAATTTTGCCGAACATGATTCGTCAGTCTGATGCGAAATATTGCAAGGATTTTGATTTTGCTGATCATTTTTAAAAATCTTAAAACTTTTGCCACTAAGATCCGCACCTCTCGATAACCCTACTTTCAAAATAGGGTGGCGGGTTATCGAGAGGTGCGGATCTTAGTGGCAAAAGTTTTAACATTTTTTTAATGATCAGCAAAATCAAAATCCTTGCAATATTTCGCATCAGACTGACGAATCATGTTCGGCAAAATTTTTCAAAAATTGAGGTAAAAAAAAGTGTCGAACCCAAGGCGGGAACGAACTTGAGGGGTGGCGGGTTATCCAGAGTCGACTGTGTTGCATATGCTATACTGCATTAACTATTCTTGTTTAACTTTTTGTTCAACTATTTTTTCTGCTAAACTAAATAAATGTTGAACTAAAACATTAATTCAAAAATGTTTAACCATTCGACTAAAAACTTTTAAGTTTTAAAAAAAACTTGTGCGACTAAAACGTTCCAAAAAACGTGAAAACAAAAAAAAACTAAGTCAAAATTGAGCCGAAGGAATGCTCTCTTTTTCTATAGTTGCAATCATTCTTGCCTCAGCTCAATTATGAGGTGTCCCCCCGCTCTTGTGTTCTATTGTAAAGGGGCCAACAAGAAAAGTAGTGTAAGAAAGTTTTCCTTTTCTCTACAGCTTTTATTCATCAAGGAAATAAATAAATGTGAAGGGGGAAAATGTTTTTCACACATTCACTGTCACTGTTTATTAGCCTTTTACCTCAGTGTTTTTTCTTCCTCTTCCTTCTGTTTGGGATATAGACAAAAATAGCAGAAGGAACTTGAGCAGTAAAGTAATAAAGGATTTAGGGGCCAAAAGAACGCGAAAACTAGCTCTTCTGCCCGCCAGACCTCCCATGCCTAGACCAGGACAACAAAAGCCCGAGCAAAAAGCAAATTAGAATATATTTTTTTTGGAAAATTCGGCTCTATATATGTTTTATTATAGAACGGCTAAAGTGCCTTATAATGGGGTTGCCCAAAAAGTGGTTTTAACCACTTTTTGTGCGTTTTAGCTGCTGAAACGTGTGGAAAACATGTTTTTAGGACCCGCTCGACCATTTTTAGAAAAAAAAAATTTTCGCCAAAAATCGACTTTTTGCCTTGGGGGACCAAGGTAAAGGGTACTGGAGGGTGTCTAGATTCCCTAAAAAGATGAAATTTGAACTTAGTTTTGTTGACTGGGACCTACCGCATAAAAAAACTCTGGTATGTATACATTTTTATGCATCCAGAGTCGCTTTCGAGTGATTTTTGTCTAAGGTATGTGGGTGTGTGCATCTCAAGGTGCCCCGAAGGCGCAGGGGCTTGATGGGTTAGAGATGCGCGCACTCGCTTACCTTAGACATAATTCCGAGCAAGACTCTTGATTGAAAATGCATTTATAGAGTCTTTTTGCCCAGATCCAGTGACTAAAACGGGGTAGAATACTCTCATGTATATAAAAAGTAAACTATCCAGATACCTTCCAGTACCCTTTACCTTGGTCCCCCAAGGCAAAAACTCGATTTTTGGTGAAATTTTTTTTTCTAAAAATTGCCGACCGGGCCCTAAAAACATGTTTTCTACACGTTTCAGCAGCTAAAACGCACAAAAAGTGGTTAAAACCACTTTTTGGGCAACCCCATTATAAGGTACTACTGCCTATAGAACTTCTATATGACCGGTTTTCGAAAAAAAATGTGTCTTGGTCCCCCTGATGTTTTTTCTTTAATTCTTCGATAGTCTCAAAAACCATTGATTTACTCTCTTTTATTATTTTTAGGCAAAAAAATTTGGTGAAAAAGTATTGCAAAATTTTTCGCCTCGGTCCCCCATGCTTATTTTTTTTCTAGGCTTGATCGAACACATATGGAGCCAAAAATTTTGGCCCCCACTGATTTTGTCGTCATTATCGTAAAGGAAAAGCAGACAGCTACCCTGATTCCACATATTGAAAAGCTAAAGTTGAAGAAATCAAAATCCGTTGGACTTTCTGAACAACTTGATATTTTGAGCATTTCATATTTTTAAATAAAATTTTTGCGAGTGTAAAATTGAGTCTTTTTCGCTTTAACCACAATTTTTATTTAGATTAAAGTTTTTTGAACAACCCTATTTGTATGGTTGTCGAGTACCCCAGGAAAATTTCGCATACCCGGACTTGAAACCCGGAATTTCCCGGTATCGGAGTCCAATTACCGTTTTTCCTCTAATAAGGCCCCATGGGATGTTATTTTTCAAACCCCCGAAAATCAGAAAATTTTGGGGTCGATCCCGAGATTTTTGGGTGCTCAACCAAAATCGAAAAAGCGGAATCGGTAGAGCTGGTGGGAGTGTAGAAAGCACAATAAACAGATTTGCATAAATATATTCTCCGGGCTGATATATAGGTCCTCAAAGTCGAGGGTGGGCCTTATTAGAGGAAATACGGTGCCCGAAAAAGGGTACCCGACTCCACAACCTTACTTTTTTATGAAAACTTTTTACACTAACTCACAGACTAAAAAAGTAGGTTACACATATCAAATTTTCCAATATCATTCTTGAACAAAAATTTTGAAAACAGTACAGTAGTAAAAAAAATAAAGTGTAGATTAAAAGAAATCCTTGTAAAAGTTTAGATACTGGATTTTCCTGGCTCTGGTCAGCATATCTGGCAATTTTTATTCCTACAAATTTACTTTGCGAAATTTCAGTGAAAATTACGCAACAAAGATGGAAATTTAGAAGCTGCACAGCCTATGGGAAGCGCATAAAAAGGTATTTGCAGCTGAGGGTGCAACCTTGTGCTAATTAATCCCTTGTTGTGTTCAGCTACCTCTGGTCAGCAAAAGGAAATGGCTATATTTGTTTACCACTTTATTCCTCTCTGGTGGATACTTTTCATTAGCCAATTCAATTGCCTAATAATTGCACTTCGGAAACACCCAAAAGCAATAAACATGCTGGCAATAGTGTAATAATACTCAACTAATTTTCAAGAGCTATTAGTTGTCAATTTTGTTAGAGAGTATGTGAAATTGAAGTCAATTGCTTGCAATAAGCCGAATTCGGGCTTTTGCAAAACAAAACCTAGTCACCGAAAGTTTTACTCATTTTCATATTTTCTTCTTCTATTTATTTTTACAATCAAAAAAGGCTAGAAGTGCAGGGTGTTTCAAGAAATTCTAACACTTTTAAACGGCCATAAATTTTTTTCTAGGGCGAATTTTAAAATTATGTAAACGCAGATCGACTCAGAAAAAATATACAATTTTTTTAGTATATGATGTGAAAAACACGAATTTTGCTTGGTCCCTCCTGTGGTTTCAGTCCTGGTCATGGGATTGATCGGGATGACCAGGACTGAAACCACAGGGGGACCAAGCGAAAATCGTGTTTTTTTACATTATATACTAAAAAAATTGTACAGGGTGATCAAACTTTTTCTCCCACATTTGTTTTGCCCATAACTTTTTATTGAAAGGCTCAAATTTTGTGTTCGACCACCCATTCGAAAGCCGTAGAACTGCCATTTTGTTTAAAAAAATAACGTAGAGCTTTTGGCAACTGCAACCCAAGCTGCAGCTATTTTTAAAATTTATCAAATTTAATTCTTTGTGATAGGAATTTTCGGATTTTTTGAACGAGCTGTTTTCTGGTAGGTGGATTGGCCGTAATCCCGCACCAACAAGATGGGCGCCAATATTTTTTCTGAGTCGATCTGCGTTTATAGAATTTTAAAATTCGCCCTAGAAAAAAGTTATGGCGGTTTAAAAGTGTTAGAATTTCTTGACACACCCTGTATATGAAAACTTTCAAAAAATTTAAATTCAGACATAAAAAAGATTAAAAAATCCGAGTAGAGAAGTGCCCCCACCCCACCAATTCAAAATTGGGAAATACCGCTGTGCTCAAAAATCATGGTCCTATAAAAACCTCAAAAACTGCCGACAAAATCTGGAAAACGATCCTTTGCAACAAAAAATGCTCCAAACATGTTTTTTACCGTGCACTTTTTGCCAAGAAATTTTTTTGGTTGGACTTCCACTTGTCATTTTCAATAGCCGATTGGTCACAATTACAATCAGTTTGTGAAAGAAAAGTTATTTCACGGGGATTGTCAAATCCATAGATCGAAAATTGTAAATTTTTTCGGTTTTATTCTTATTCCTAAACAAAAAGCAAAAGAATTAGAAAAATTCCAAACATAAAGGTCAAAATCACTTGTTCGGCACGGATGAATGGAACCAGTAGCATAATCTTTTTTTGCAAAAAGGGGATAACGAGAAGAAAAATTAATGCTTTTGTTTTTTCCTAAGGTCAAGTGGCTCTTTTAGTTAGGACCACCAGCAGCACTCACATAAATAAGAGTTGAACACGCACAAAGACAGAAACATTCTCGAGCGGCAAGGGGAAGTCTTCTAAGAGCCCATCATGCTAGTTTATGTCGGCATGCTCTTTTGATAAAACAACTACTACTACTGCTTCCACTGCTAGTTTTTGCATGTAAAAAAAGAAAAGAGCAAGACAAACAGACAATAAATACGATATACCACCGATTGGATACAAAAACTGATTGGATACACTGTTGGATACATTAAATTACTGAATTTTACCTAAGCGGTGGGATTAGGTCTAATAAAACATGCTTTGAGCCTTACCAAACCACGGTAATTGATACCATCCCCTTCAAGATCATCTGTAGCACCCATTTTTGGCCATACTGTGGTGTTTTTTGTTTTATATTTCGTGATAACAACTTATGCGAAGCCTTAGGTACAGGGTTGGCCAACGTACATCAGGACGAGCCCAAACGTGTTTTTCGAACTATAAAAAAAATTGCAAAACATTTTTGAGTCCATCCTAATGTTGAGTTGGCTATCCCGCGCTTGGACTTGAATCATAAAAATGCAGAATATCAAGAATGGAGATTGAGACTGTATCCAACCGGTGTATCCAATCAGTTTTTGTATCCAATCGTCAGGCAGCTACTTGTTTTTTTTTTTCTAATACTCTTAAAATAATTTTTGTCCAGTTTTCTGCGCTAAATAAGGTGATCGTGTCGACTAGCTTTGAAAGTCAGAATATCAGCTTCTACAATGTGATAAGGACGAAAAAGGAGGTAAGATGGTAGACGAAAATTTAAAAGTCATGGGTCTAGGGGAAAAGTGGTAGTGGTAACATATTTATCAAACCCTTTTTCTCGAGGTCTTCGGTAGTCACACTAAACAATCCTGCCCTTTCTCTCGGTCGACAATAGACACAAAAACCTTTGTTTCATGACTTAAGTAGGTAACAAGAAAAGAACACGATAGACACGAAAAATTAAAGCACATTTACAAAGACTCCAGTGGACCTTAGGATACAAGGTCGGCATTCACTTTTAGATGTTTATTGAACAGCACATGAGCTTGAAGTTGTCAAGTTGGCTCTGCCAAACAGTAATTCAAACTTATTCTTGTTATAGTTCATACTACCACCATTTAATTTGAATCATTCTAAAATGATTCACAGTTATCAGTGGTTCAAATGACTCATTGCATAGTTGATTTTTAATTTGACTCACTTGCCAATGAGTCAAATTGCCAGCACTGGTTTTGACGTGTTTGACACGCCGTTCTCACAAGTAAACAACACAAGCGAAAATTAAAAACTTAAAGAACAAGATGTGAACACAAAGAAAGAAAGATGCAGATGGCAACAAGACATGATCCTGGTTTTGACCAGTGGTGTGCCGGCATCAGATGCAACATTTTTGAGAATGCAACACCGGTTTTCGCTAATTAGATTTCGATTAAAATTCAATCTTGAAATCCTAACTTGCTAGTCCCAAGAACTTTTGTTTAAAAATCGTCGGAGCTTACACCCAGGTCAACAAAATATGCCACCAATGAAACAATAACCTTTATTTTTCTCAAAGAACAAAAGTGACAATCACCTTTTCTTATTTGTTGGCATAAACAACGCTAAGTGGATGATCTGGAATAATATGGTACTTGTTCAGCTGTCTCTTCACCACAGTGGCATGCAATTCAGATTCAAATTCCACGAACGCAATGTCAGGACGGCCTTCTATGAGACGGACATCACGAAGTCCAGCAAACCTGAAAATTGGCATGATTACCGGGGCTCGCTCCAAAAATGCAGCAAAGTCAAGACTTACGACAGGAAAAGCTGTCTGAGCAATTTCGGATCATAGTCGGGCGGGATACGAGTCACGTATAGAATCTTATGAGGCGGTGCAACTTCATTCTTGACAGCCGCTGCAGGCAAACTTATTTCCATAGCACTGCTGGTGCTCTTCGGCATCTTGAAGGATTGAGCTATGATCTTCGCGGTCTTCTTCTTCTTTGACTTTTCCACACGCTCACAGCCGATAATTTTGTTGGGCCTGCAACGTTTAAGGGCACAAGTTCAATAAATGGCAAGCAAAAAACAAACCTGTCGAAGTTTTCACCTCTTGAGGCAGCAATTACCTTCGAGTTTTCTCTTGCAAATTGAATACGCATAGGCTTGTTGAAGAACAGGTAATCTTTCATAGTGACTATTGCATTGGCCGCTGAATACAGGTCCTTGAAGATGACGTGAGCCTAAAAACATAGTCGACCTAATCTTTAAAAACGTTTAAAATTTCGAAGAAATGAAAATAATCACCTGTCCTCGCATTCGAAGATTGTTGAACACCAATATATCTACGATGGTTCCGAATGGCGAGAAAAGCTGCGCGAGCGTTTTCTTCAGGTCTAAAAAATGAGTCAATGAACGACTTCCCGCTCTAAGAAAAATAGCTGACCTTCCTTCTTCAATTTTTCGGGAAGATTTTTTATGTAGAGAGTATGGTTCGGCTTCGATTCATCCATCGAAATAAGCTAAATAAAGGTGCCTAAGCTGCGACGAAAAGTGAGACGATATATACAAGATGACTATTACGAAAATTACATAAGATTACTCTTACTTTTTTGCTTGCTTTGTTATCAGGATCTAAAATCTAGATTTGATCTAGCACTTTATCCGCTCTTTTTTTCGTTAGTTTTGTGAATACTGTGGCGAATTTGTTAGCAATAATAAAATTTTAGATTTAAAATGTTTTGGCGAAGTGTTTTTATTTTAAATCTATATATTTTTGGTATTTTTGATATTTTCAACTCGACAATGAAAGTGACAAGTAAAGTCGAATAAATTTTGATAACCGATTTCTTTGCTTGCCTTCTTTAATTTGTCCCATTTAGCTTGCTTATATATCTTAGGCGAGAGCATATTTTTACACATTAACCAACACGCAATTTGTTTTTCGCTGGATAAATAAAAAAAATGCGGAGAATTTCGTGCTAAATCCACATTTTTTCAAGTTTTAGTATGATAAAAGAGGGTGCCATAGTCTTCCCTGCTGAAGGTCCCTGTCTTTTGAGAGGTAAATTAGATTTTTTTGCTAGTTCTTTATTTTTGACGATATCATTACCTCTTTCAATTTCAGGTTCAGAAAAACTTTCCAGTGAGCCCAGCCTCCGTGTCCCCATGCTGCCTAAGTCAAAGTTAAAGTATTCTTTCGGCAGCAACGACTTTGTAAGTCAATTTTAATCATCTGCATTAATTCATCAATTTCAAAACTCAAAAGTTTTTAGAACAAATTATTAGTGAAATGGCAAAATGGATTTGGATTTCCTGGAACCAAGACTGGGGAGCTGGTGAACGCAAAAGTGACTGCAAATTTTGACCTTTCCAAGTCTCTGAAGTCGACCATAAGAAAGCCAAAGCGTCACTTGACCATCCAACTGCCTGAACATGATCCACTGACTCAGACAATGCTTGGGGAATGTGATGCTGGAGATTCTTTTTACTTTGTTTTTCCCAATTCCGACCTAGAAATCAGTATCATGGTGGATAGGTATGCAATTGTTTTTGTGGTCAAACCATGCTTTACTCTTTTTTTCTTTCTAGATTGGGTGTTTCCCCTGAGTCACTGGACAAAGATATCGTAATTTCTTCTGTTGATGAGGTTGTCGACGGCAATCCCTCAATACCTGGCTATATACCTAATCCATGCTCACTGGACTATCTTCTGCGATGGTGTTTAGACATTAGGTTTGCATACTGTATAATAACCATTAGTATAACTGAGTGCTTCCGTGTACCCTGTTCCTACGTCCTAAAATCAAAAATTTATGTATTTGCTTTGACATTGCCAACTTTAGCATGAGTTCAAAAAAATTATCCGGTAATTTCTACTTTGACTACGGGTCCAGGAATTAATTTTAGCCAAAGATTGGTCTCATTTTTTCTATTTTATGAAAGTACTATAGTGACCGTGCCGCTCAACGTTCCCGTCTACATAGTTTAGACTATCGAGTTCAAAGTATGGACGTAGAAAGTCATCCGGATACCCTAATTTTGAGGTTAGTGGGCGATTGGGGAATTTTGTCGTCTACAGGCGATCACTGTGGACACTCGATCACTATAGCGAACACCCTATGAATACTCCTTAGACTTTTCTATTATAAATTTATCATTATGAAGGCAAGACTCAGGTCTGACTCAGGCTGTCTGTCAATTATATCTAAATCCCAAATATATACGACAATCAAAAAAATATATACAGCAACAATTATTTTAGAAGGTCACCAAGCAGGGTATGCGTTTTATTAGTGCCCATGCGTAATGTCAAACTTTGATGTAATTTTTAGCCCCTTCTGAGAGCACTGGCTGAACACACCAAAGAGCCAAAAGAGCAGCGTAGATTGTTAGAGTTATGCAGTGTGCAGGGCTCAGAGGAATTCACTAAATATGTTAGAATGGTAAGTAGTTACATGGAGGAGTTGCAGCTACAAGTACTGTTTTTTAGTCAGGAATTTCACTGGTAGACCTCCTGATGGCTTTTCCGAGCTGTCAACCTTCTGTTTCTTTGCTGATAGGTGTGTTTTTGGGGGGCTTTCATTTTTTTTTGTAATTTTTCTCTCTGGTTTTGCGATCCTAACAGGACTTTAGATTCTATTGATTTGCACGCTAACTTTTTTTTTCATTTTCTAACAATTTTGTAGGTTGTAGAGGTCAATTTCTGCGGAAAAATGAATTCAGACTTTCTTTTGAAATAGCTTTAAGACCATCTACCAGCCGGTTTTCTAGGTTTTCTCCTCAAAAACAAGAAAAATGGATTTTTCTTTGTAGCCTTCCGATATGAAAATTTTTTCATTCTTTTTTACGTAAAAAAGATAAATCTTAAAAAATTATTTCTAAATTTTTTCCACAATTTTTGTTTTCTGGATTTTTCAACGTTCTTTTTTGCGCTTCTAGTTTTTCTTGGAAATTTCGGCGTTAGTATGGAATAGCACTTTTTCTGTGGTCTAGAACATATATTTGGGTATTTTTTACTTAAGTTAAAAAAAGGAAAATCGTTGGGGGGGGGCCTATTCTATAATAGGGTCGAAATTTCTGTTTTCTAATTTTGATTTTTTTAAACCACGGAACATCCTCTGTGTGGAAATCACCAGTAAATGCCAACTGATTCACACCTTCGAATACTCATTCCTCACTTACGGCCCCATGCTATTTCCCATAAAAAAATTTCCGGCCTCTGGTGTCCAGTCTAAACAATTTTTTCCTCAACCCCCTTGCCACAAGCCTACACTAGAGACTGGAGGCGGAGGAATTCGCCTCCCCTTCGGAAGTACTCCAGAGGCCAACACAAGCTTGATTACCAGCCAATTTTTAGCCTGTTTTACTGGTTGAAAGTTGAAGGGTAACTTGCCTGAGAGTCTAACCTAAGACTTATAAATCAGTTTTTGAGTGTCAATTTAGCCCATTACACCTCACAAAAATTCAGAAATGGTTCCTCGTCTACTGCCTCGAGCCTACACTGTAGCTTGTCACAAATCTAAATGGGGATGTGTTCTCAGATTCGTCTACTCATTGCTGCAAGTAATGCCTGCTCAGAATGGCATTCAATTTGCCAGATACGGAGCTTGCTCTGCTTGGATCAAAACACTTCAAACCGGCGACACTGTCCAGGTGCACCTATTTTACTTTTTTCACAAAATTTCAATAAAGTCTTGACCAATTTCCAGATAATCCTGAAAGAACCATCTAAATTCCGACTACCTCCTCTGGTCAATCCAGCAACACCACATTCAGAAGACATCACACATATCCCCCTAATTATGGTTGGTCCAGGAACTGGTTGGGTTTTTGATTAAAAATCAATAATTTCTGAATTTTTTAAATGTTTTAGGTATTGCACCATTTATAGCATTTTTGGAAAAAATTAGGTTAGCATTTGGATTTCAAGTGTCTAAATAGCAAAATAAATTTAAGGTATCTTGTGAAGGAAAATGGCAAAAAGAGACATAGAGTCCGACGCATTCTTTTCTACGGCTCAAGTGATTTGTCGGAGGAATTTTTATTTGAGTAGGTTTTAATTTTTTTATTCAGAAAAAGGTTGCGTTATCTGTCTTGGTACTTGTTCGGTTTGGGGCGCACCCCCTATTTTGACATTGTTGCACCAGAAATTGTTTTTTCGCATGAAATAATTTTTTAAATTTGATAAAGTTATTAGATGCCACGTTGAAAAAAACCCAGTCTACCTTCGAAATAGGAAACGGTTCATTTTTTAGGATTCGGATTGTTATTGGGTCTTAAATTAGGAATCCCGATTTTAAAATTACAAATTCTGGTTCTGAAGAAATTGTCTTATACAGGGTGGTCCAAGAAATTTGAACACTTTTAAACCGTCATAACTTTTTCGAAATTCGCCTTGGTCCCCCCTATGGTATGGCCCCTATGGAGAGGTGCATTGAAGTTGAGGGCCGTAGTGTCGAACAAAGTTTTGCTGATGTTAGAAATTGAATTTTATTGCTGCCTTGTTGTCGTTATTACGTGTTTTTGTCAATAAACGTGTAGCTTTCGATTAAAAACGTGCAAAACTGAGTTTCCAAACTTTTGGTATTTTTCGCACCATAGGGGGGACCAAGGCAAATTTCGAAAATTTTGAAAAAAAATTTTTCGAGCGTGATGCACCAAACGAATTGTAATGGTGTGCAGAATCGATCTGCGTTAACAAAATTTTGAAATTCGACCTAGAAAAAAAGTTATGACGGTTTAAAAGTGATCAAATTTCTTGGACCACCGTGTACAATCCCAATTAATGATCACGGTTTCGCCAAATCTATATTTCTATTAGGATGTCCCATAAGTTTTGCGAAAAACCTTTAGATTTTTTTTTCGAAAGCAATTTTCATAAAAACTTGGCAACAGGACACTTTCTAGAACCAGAATTTCAACCTGAGCACGAATCTGGTGTCAGAAATACCATAACTCGTCATCATAACAATATTTTATTCAAAGTAACCACGCTCACAACAACAATAGGAGCAACAGGCGATGGCGCAGATGTTCAGACGTGTTTTGCTGTTTCGGCATTGGACGATCTAAAAAGTTGATTTTATCCATTTCTGTCAAATAAAAACGCATTTCTGAGGCCGGGTTCGTGCTCAGGATGAAATTCTGGTTCTAGAAAGTGTCATTTTGCCAAGTTTTTATGAAAATTGCTTTTCGAAAAAAAATCTAAAGGTTTTTCGCAAAACTTATGGGACAACCTAATAGTTCGCATCTGGTCAACACGTGCTTCTTTTTCCTTACCGGCTGTTATTCAGGCCAGCTAACGTTAGGACAGACTTGAACCCAGACTTAGACCGACTTTGGTCCATCCTAACATTCGCCGGCTTACCCTGCACCTAAACCACAGCCAAAAAAATCAACGTGGCGGAGCTGGCCGAAAAAATGTTAGAAAATTTTTAGAGCAACCCTTTTTTTTGCGGGCCGTAGGTGTGCCGTAAAGTCGAGATTCGGCTTTACGGCACACCTAACTTCTGAATAATTTTAGGAGTGAACTAAAAGAGTTGGTAGAAGAAGGCATTTTGACGGATCTAATACTGTGTGAATCACGCCCTCCGCTTGATACTGAAGAAAAATTAGCAAAAAGTAAACCCAAATATGTGCAAGATGGTCTGAAATCAATGGGCGAGCAAATGTGCGAATATATGCTGAACAGTGAGATTAGCGAGAAAGAGGATTCACTGGCCGGTGCGTTGTTTTTCGCTTGTGGAGATGTAAAAGCTATGTCTAAGGGTTTGTGGGCTAGCTTGGCAGATATTCTTCAAACACACCAAGGTAACTTTTTTAATCAAACCATTTAGATGATAACTAATGAATTCGGATTCATCTGTCACTTTTTTCTGAAAATGTGTGGCTTTTTTTTTAAATTTAAAATATCAATGATAGGAACTTGGTTTTCAGCCAAACTTCGATTTTACGACACCACCTCCAGTTCGTTCCCGGAGGCTAGGGGAAACTTGGCAAAAACGAAAATTGCCAAACGTATGTATTGCCCAAACGAAAATCGCCGAATCATATTTGGCCAAGACGAAATTTGCCAAACTGAAATTTGACAAGAGCCTGGTTTGCCTAATAGAGATAGGGTAGCAACGGTGATCAATCTTTTTCAGGTGAACCTAAATTTTATTTTGGCAAGTTTCGATTTGGCAAATTTCGTATATGGTAATTTTCACTTTTGTCAAGTTTGCCCTAGCCTTCCCGAACACGGTCTGACACTTTTTCACCGTCATTTTCGGAAATTTTTGATCAGTTCTGATTCGCAGCCCAGTCCGAAAAATAGTTCTGATTCGCAGCCTAGTCCGAAAAATTATGAATGATACTGTTGTTGTCAGAATAATTTATTTGTGTATAAAAAGCTATTTTCAATAATTTTATTTTCGAAAGCTTAGAAAAATAGTGCTGTAACGGTTCTTCAACCGTCGAAAAAGGTTTACTTGTGGTTTTCGAATTTTTTCTTGAAACTAAAAAACTTTCTCGATTTGACTAGAAAACGAGATCCAGATGAGACCTGTCCACGGGCCGGTCCAAAAGTTTTTTTAATTTAGGCGCGCCGCAAAATTCGGGCCCGTAGACAGGTCTGTTCTAGATTTGAAAAGGCTTCTGGTTACCATAGATACTCGATGTTTGAAAGATTAGCTCAATTTTTAGAGCAGATCTACGGCTACATTTTCGACCACGACTCGCTTTCAAAAATGCAAATTTCTATTTTTTCGATGCAGAAGAAGTCTTATTTAAGTTTTTAGCATTGTATTTGACGTAAAGTGTGGGAAGTCTAAAGTCGGTAAAGTATACCGTATTTTCTCTATTAATTACACCCTCTTCTAATACTTACCCCCTCTCTAATAGTGACCCACATAGGCACCCTTATCTCAGCTCAAAAATTTATTTTGCAAATTTGTTTTGTGCGTTTTCTTAGTCACCACGATCTTAGTTGATTCCACCTTTTAGATTTTAATTCAGCACCCGAAAATCTCAGAATTGTTAAAAATAGTTAAAAATAATTAAATCGAGGTAGCTAATATAGAAAATACGGTAAGCTTATGAATATCAGAATCAGTAAAAGGCAGAATGATTTTAAAAAATGGTTAGTGCTCGGCCTTATTTGCGGTGTGACGCAAGGGCATGCACTTTTACAGTTATCGTTTTTTTGTGTTTTTGACAAAAATAAACAGTATTAAAGCAAAAGAATTGCAAAAGAAGTATTTTATAAAAGTAAAATAAAAAAAGGGATTATATTTTCTAACTCTTTTCAGGCTACACTCCGGCACAGTCCATGCAGCTGCTAAAGAAATTGCGCCTAGAAGAACGCTTGATCGAAGATGTCTGGTCCTAGACTCCTTAATGACCTATAAACTGCTTGTAGTTATTGTTGAGTTTTTGTTGTCAATAAAGTTATCTACCCAGGTACTTATTTAATTGGGGGCACTTATGCACTTGGGCGGGAGGGCGGGGCGCATTTTTCATTTATTTAAAAATAGTGTTTCGACGTCTCTTAAGTAATTTGTTTATGCTTAAACGATAAAAAAAACTATTTTCGAACACTTTCATACGTCAAAAGCTGATTTTTTTGCGAAAAAAAATTTTCACCAAAATTTGACCTTTTGCCTTGGGGACCAAGGTGAACCACCTTATATAAGGGTATTCTACCCCGTTTTGGTCACTGGAGCTTGGCAAAAAGATTCTTATATGCATTTTATGATCAAGTGTCTTGCTCGGAATTATGTCTAAGCCTAGCCTTCCTGGGGAGCAGCGAAACGGGGGTAGCCAAAACGGGGTAGAATACCCTTATAAAAGGTGGTTCACCTTGGTCCCCAAGGCAAAAGGTCAAATTTTGGTCAAAATTTTTTTTCGCAAAAAATCAGCTTTTGACGTATGAAAGTGTTCGAAAATAGTTTTTTTTATCGTTTAAGCATAAAAAATTACTTAAGAGACGTCGAAACACTATTTTTAAATAAATGAAAAATGCGCTCCTTCAAACAAGCACAAAAAAATTCAGTACTGAAAAGGGGGGCAACTAAATAAGTACCTCTACCCAAACTACAGGGTGTCTCAGAATTACGCGGCCATTATTTTTTTTTTTTGAAAAAAATACGTGTTTTTCAAAGAAATATTCTGGGTAAAAACATGCCCTATTTTTTTCTGTATGTTAGTTTTTTTAACTGTTGTCTTCTCACTGTCTTCCTGCTTTGTCATTATTCTCTACTAATTTTCAAATTTAGATGCGTCCTATTAAAAAAAGAAGCCTCCAAGAATGCGTTGAACCGTGGGCAGAAGAGAATGTTTCAGGAAGAAATTGGGTATTCCAGCAAGTCAGTAATTAAAATTTGTATGATCATGTCCATTTGTTGTCCGAAAAGAATGAATAAACATAGTGTTACTCTTGAATTTCTGATTAAATCATAGTTTGTTAGAGATTTCGAGAGAATGATTCGTAACTCGACCGGGCAAAAGCCTACCAAGTCAAAATTTTTTTTGGTGGCCGAGTAATTTTGATACACCCTGTACGTGACTTTCACAAAAAATAATTTTCTCCGCCAACCCTGCACTGCAAACAGATATTCTGCTCATTTTCGGCGATTTTCTAGGATAGAAGAAGAGCCAGTGGAAATTTTTCTAGTATCGGTTTTGTTTGTGGTGGGAGGGGCAAGGAAGAAGAGAAGTGATCTTATCAACAATGACAACAGAGCTGTGGGTCGGAGGGTGTCTGTTGATAGTAATTATTATCAAAGTGTATTTTAAGGACATTTTTTGTGCAGTTCTTTGGTTTGGTTGCAGCAGAAGATAAGCTGGAACGCCAGTGTGTGAATTTAGGTATCAAAATAATAGGTTAGATAAAAGGACACATTTTTATTGAGTATTTATTAATTTTAGTAATTGTTTTTTGTTGCTGAATATTAAAGCAAATGATTGATTGTATCAGTGTTGATTAAGTTGGATTCATCTGTCACTTTTTTCTGAAAATGTGTGGCTTTTTTTTTAAATTTAAAATATCAATGGTAGGAACTTGGTTTTCAGCCAAACTTCGATTTTACGACACCACCTCCAGTTCGTTCCCCAAGGCTAGGGGAAACTTGGCAAAAACGAAAATTGCCAAACGTATGTATTGCCGAAACGAAAATCGCCGATTCATATTTGGCCAAGACGAAATTCGCCAAACTGAAATTTGACAAGAGCGTGGTTTGCCTAATAGAGATAGGGTAGCAACGGTGATCAATCTTTTTCATGTGAACCCAAGTTTGGCAAAGTTTATTTTGGCAAGTTTCGATTTGGCAAATTTCGTATTAGGTAAATGTGATTTTGCGATTTTCGTTTCGGCAATTTTCGTATTTGGTAATTTTCACTTTTGTCAAGTTTGCCCTAGCCTTCCCGAACACGGTCTGACACTTTTTCACCGTGATTTTCGGAAATTTTTGATCAGTTCTGATTCGCAGCCCAGTCCGAAAAATTATGAATGATACTGTTGTTGTCAGAATAATTTATTTGTGTATAAAAATCAAATTTTCAATAATTTTTATTTTTGAAAGCTTAGAAAAATGGTGCTGTAACGGTTTTGCAACCGTCGAAAAAGGCTTCACTGATTGTTTTTCAAAGTTAGCAAAACTTTCGCAAAAAACACACCGCCTTCAATTTAATGACACCCTTTTTGAAAAACGACCGGTAAAATCTGAATCTTTGCAATTTTCCGGACTGAACTGACGAATCAGAACCGATTACAAAATTTTCAAGTCAAAGCAAAAAAAGTGTCATGCTTGAGAGTTAAAAGTTTGAGTGTAGTTCAAAGTAGAGACTTAGCTGATGCGCACCTTCAACATATTGTTTCCCCGCACCAAATTACTTATTTTGCTCCAATAAATCATACGAAATTGTTTTTTCGGTGTTTTTCCAAACCTTCCTATAGTATTTCTTCTAGGAGAACCTCCGCTGACTTTATTTTTCATGGCTATATGAGAAATGTAACACCTAATGTGAGAATTTGACCGCTTGTTATTATTAATTTGGCCGTCTTTTTTGCATTTCAAATGAAGAAATAGAATTCGGCCGTTTTTTTTGTAGAATTGGCCGCCTATTTCTGGTTAACTCCTGGTAATTTTGCTCTTAATGATAGCGAAAATAAAAGCTCAGAATCTTGACAACGTGCTGGTATAAAAAAATCGTGAACTTATAGGAAAAAGGTAGAAAATGTAATCAAAACCATCTAGATGCTAATTTCGGCCTCTACCTGCCATACTTGGACGGGCGGCGCCGCTGCTTTTTTCAGCCGCCGCTGCCGCCGCCGCTCAACTTTTAATTATTTATTTAACTTTTTTTTGCGTGTCCAAGTATGCTACCTGCCAACAGGCGGCCAATTCTGCAAAAAAGGCGGTCAAATTAAAGGGGCATGCTGCCGGCCGATGGGCATTTTTCAAAAGGCGGGTACCAGGTCAATTCAAACAGAATTAATTCGACGCAATTTGGTGAAATTCGAGGAAAAAATTTACTTCCAGTGGATATCGTACCAACCGTAAAAGCCAAGTGCACCCCCTCGAAAAATTTTTTGTATTTTTAAATAAAAGTACCCATTTTCAGCTGAAAATGGGTACTTTTATTTAAAAGTACAAAAAATTTTTCAAGAGAGGTGCCTCAGAATAATGAGACGCTTTCCCACTGAGCCACCGATGCCAATAATCAATGGTAGTGTTTTTCATTATTTATCACAAAAGGGTACTCAACGAAGTTTCATTTCAAAATAATTCTTTTTTGAATTGACCTGGTACCCGCATCGGCCGCGAGCATGCCCTTTCAATAAAAAAAAGGCGGCCAAATTCTCACATTAGGTGGTACAATTCTATTCGAGCCATTCTTTATAGACCACCTTTCAGAGGGAGGCTTTAAAATAAGAGGAAGCGGTGGCTTAATTAGCGTGTAGCCTTGATTTCATCAATTGCCTTTATCAAATTTTTTTAAATCACAATAAGTCCGTTCATACCTCATAAGAACTAGAGATGATGGCTTGACCTTTTCGGGACGGGTCAGAATTCAAATTTAAAAATTTCGGGACGGGACGCCGGGACGGGACAGGTGCCAAAAAATTTCCGGGCGGGATTCCGGGACGGGACGATTCTCTAAAATTAACGGGACGGAATTGTCCCGTCCCGTCATCATCTCTAATAAGAACTAGAATCGTAATAACTAGCTATGACCACGATTTGGTCAATTTGGCTGGTCGGTTGACCGGTTTGAAAAAAAAACAAATTGGTCATAATAGCCAAATAAATTTTTTTAATAGAATGAAGAAAGTCATCAATTTTGGTGCTGGACCAGCTAAGCTTCCAGTTGAGGTAAATTGCGTGCATTTTTTACGAAATTTTTGTGAAATTCATAATTAGGTTCTGGAAAAAGCGCAGCGAGAATTTCTTGACTACAATGGTCTTGGGATCAGTGTTTTAGGTCAGATTTAATACTGGATTATTATAAAAGCAAGCAAATTTGCACCAATATTTTAGAGATGAGCCACCGCTCTTCAGACTTCAGTAATCTGATCAAAGAGACTGAGAAGCTTGTGCGGGATCTCTTGTATGTTGACTGAGTCTTGATAGAGATTGGATCGTTGTTGTCACAATAGCCCGCTATTGTGATGGCCATGACCTCGAAGAGTACTTTAATTCAGAGTTGTGCCTGATGAATATGCCGTTTTGTTCATGCATGGCGGAGGCACTGGCCAATTTGCAGCCATTCCACAAAACCTCGGCTTTCTATCAAAAGCGTCTCCTCCGTCGGCCGATTATGTTGTGACTGGTAAGTAAAGATAGGAACTAGGGCTATCGCAGAAGCGGTTGCCGAAATTCGCCTTGGTCCCCCTGCTGTTTTTTAAACATTACACATTTTAATATTTTTATTTGATACGTGGAAAACACAGGAGCAGCAATACAAATAACAATAATGTGTGGAATAGAATGTGTTGAACAATAAAAGCAAAGCCCCTATTCAAAGCAAATTAAAAAAAACAACAGGGGTGACCAAGGCGAATTTTGGCAACCGCTTCTGCGATAGAACCGTACAAAATCCCCCATGGCCCAAATGATGTCCTAAGGCCGTTTTAGCTGCTTTTAACGTAAGAAAGCAACGAAAAAATAGTGGGAAGACACTTTTTAGCACTTAAAGAAAAAAAATTTTTTTGACTTTTTTCCTTGGGGGAGCAAGGTATACCAGTTCTGAGGGATACCTAGATACCTGTCATAATAATAGGTAACAAAGTTTACAAAAAGACATAATTCCGAGAAGTACTCTTGATCATAAAGTGCATATAGGGTCTCTTTTCGCCTTGTGCCGTGAGGAAAACGCAGCAAAAACTGCCAAATAACGTATCCTCGTGTACCCCCCTCGGCAAAAAGCCGATTTTTGGTCAAAAAAAATTTTTCTTGGAAATTGCTTTCCCAATCACTTTTTCACCTTTTCTCTATGTAAAAGTGGTCAAAAAGCACAAAAAAAGATGTTTTTACCGGTTTTTGGGCCAGGGGGATTCTGTACTCCGACCGGTACTCCGACCGGTTTGCTTTAAGAACAAAAATTGAAAAAAAAAATCCATAGGGGGGACCAAGGTAAAAAAAAGGGGGACCTAAAGTACAGTAGGGCCCTAGCCCGCACCACCATAACCCTGGATCCTTCTGGGCCGGGTTCTTAAAAGACTATGTTCAAAAAGCTTTCGCTAATTGAACCCCTTTAGGTCAGTCTCTTGGGTAGTGTATGCCCAGAGGTAAGTAAAAATGTTGAAAATCTTAAAAAAAACTTCCTGTTTTGTATTTTTGCTAGGTACTTTTGACGGATTCGTGTTCAGCATGGTGGATTTGCTTTTGAAAGTGCTCTTCAACAACCAACTCACTGTCCAATTTCAAATTCCATTCGAGACAACAAATTTAAAAATATAATTTCTGACAGTTCAAGTGGGATTTGAAATTGGACACAGTGAGTTGTTTATTGAAGAGCACTTTCAAAAGCAAATCCACCATGCTGAACACGAATCTGTCAAGAAAACCTGTCAAAAAGTTCAAAACAGAAATTTTTCTGAAAATTTACTATTTTTACTTACCGTATCCCCTGTGGGTCACACTTAATTGTTAGGGGTGTTCCGCTTTTCGCATCGAACATCTGATTACACCATTCGACGCGGCATGGCCGATTTACTCAAGTGAAAAAATGCGAACAGTTAGGGTAGACCGTCTCAAAAAAAAGTTATGGCCACTTGAAAGTTCCCAAAAACCACAGGGGGACCAAGGCAATTTTGGGTGTTTTTCGGATTGCCTTGGGGGACCAAGGCATGGTTGTAGGTTCAAATCCTGGTGGTAGCATGCAGCATTTTTGTAGCGTGTGTTCACCACACAGGTCCTCGGCGCCTACGAATTGCCACATCTGTGGCAACAACATATTCTAGTTTCCTCTATTAAAGGGGCATGCCCACGCTAATAAGAGGTGGTGCCCGGGAATTCAAAAATTTTTCCTAATTACTGGACTTCTGTACGGATTTTTCAACTTGGTTTCCAACAAAACAAGGCCTAGAATTTAATTTTAGGTATGGTTTTGTTAGAAACCAAGCTGAAAAATCCGTACAGAAGTTCAATAACTAGGAAAATTTTTGAATTCCCAGGCACCTCCCTCCCAAAAGTGGGACTTTCGATCTCCTGCCTATCGATCCACTTTTTTAAATAGACTTTTGAGCATGTAACATACCAAAATGTAGCCTAGATTCCCAGCTAGATTTTGATATGTTACATGCTCAAGAGTCTATTCAAAAAAGTGGGTCGATAGGCAATGCCATAAAATTCAAAAGACCCACTTTTGGGGAGGGGAGTTAATAGAGGAAATATGGTACCTTTTAAATATGCCATAAAATTATAATTATTAGTGTGGTATTTAAAAAAATCGTTTGCTTCATATTACTCCCCGTAAAATTCTGCGTCAATCATCGCAAAAGCCGCGCACGAAAGCTGGATTTTTAAGTCTAATTTTGCAATTCAGGCAGCTGGTCAGACAAGGCTATTATAGAAGCCGGCAAATTTATTAAAACCAACAAGGTTTGATTTTCTGCCATTTTTTTAACAAAATATGCACAATGTGAACTGTAGGTGTTCAAGATAGAAAAGCCCTACTCCAAGATTCCTGCAATGGATCAATGGAGTCTAAGCGAGGAAGCAGCCTACCTATACTACTGTGCCAACGAAACCATCCATGGGATCGAGTTCCACGACACACCCCAAGTCGACTGGACCAAAACTCCTCTGGTGGCTGATATCTCATCCAATATATTGGGAAGACCATTCGATGTTTCAAAGGTGACAATTAGAATTGGTCGAAAATTCAGCTACTAGGGCATCAAAAAAATACACACATAAAAACGTTGAAAATTCGGTACAGTCCCAATTTTTGGAAATTAAAAGGTTTGAACATTTTCATTTTTTGTTTGAGCAGGAATTCGTTATCTGTGTTGAAACGTAAAACAAAAACGTGTTTTGACCACTTTTTCAGTCGTTTTAGCATGATTAAAGTGTAGAAGAAGAGTTTTTAGGCGGCGCTCGATAATTTTTCAAAAAAAAATTTTGACCGAAAATTGACTTTTTGGCCAAAATTTTGGTAAAGGGACGATTGGCCGATTTTACGCACATGTAGTAAAATGCGGTACCTTTGCTGTTCCAAGTAATTTTTAACTTAATTTGTGCACAGTTGTTTACTGTCGTTACTTGTGAGATATGCCCCTATGATATACGTATAGCACAAATGAAGTTGGGAAACAAATTCAGACAGTAAAGGTACCGCATTTTACTCATATGCGTAAAATCGGCCAAACGTCTACGCACCAAAATTTTCATTTATCCATAACACACAACTCATTCAACAACACCTAATCGTTTGATTCCTCAATTATTTCATTTAAATCTTCTTTCGGAACTATTCCGGAAATAAAAAACAGAAAGATAACAGAAAGAAAAGTGAGAAAAACCTGGGTCCTTATCCTTTATGCCGACCCCACCCAAGTTTTGATTGTTGAACTTTATTTTGACACAAATAAGTTGATTCGCCTTTTTGGCGGCATAAAACATGCATGCATACCAGACTTTCTTTGCGCAGTAGGACCAAGCTGACAAAAAATTTGTTCAAGTTCCATACTTTTAGGCTATTTTCCAGTATTCCGGTACCCTTTTAAACTAGGGTGGGGTCGGCATAAAGGATAAGAACCAATGAAAATTTTGGCCAAAAAGTCAATTTTCGGTCAAAAAGTCAATTTTCGGTCAAAAATTTTTTGTTGAAAAATTATCGAGCGCCGCCTAAAAACTCTTTTTCTACACTTTAATCATGCTAAACAACTGAAAAAGTGGTCAAAACTCGTTTTTGGGCACAACACAGATTCCGAACTTTAGCCTTTTTGGTTCTTATGCATTATCGGGACTACCTGGTTTTACTGTCATTTGTGCGTCCCACGATATTGAAAACATATTGGGTTGTCTCACAATTAATGAGACTTTTTTAAAATTATACACTCAACTTTTTTCTTTTCAATTTGTAATTCTTTTTTGCGTTTGCCTTTTTTCTTTGATACTAATCCAGATGTCTTTTTTATCCCTTATATGTAGCATCAACTTTTTCATTGTTTTAATAGATTAAAGTTTCGATAGAAAGAAAGATTCCATCATCTTCCACCAAGACAATGCAAGGCCTCATATCCGCGCTGACGTCCTCCAAGCAATACAAGACTTTGTCTGGGAACTGCTGCCACATCCACCCTACTCGCCTACTGGAGCGCCTACCGATTACCATTTGAATCATTCGCTCAGCAACTGGCAACGCGGGAAGGTTTACAGAACATTTAACGAAGTTGCCGATGACGTGATATTAATTTTAATTATGTTATGGTTATCGTCCTTTATTCACAAGCATTATTAACGAGCGATACTGAAAGGCAAATTTGGAGGATAGAGCTTGGAAATGTCCTTAGCATAAATGACAGTAAAACCAGGTAGAGCCGATAATGCATAAGAGCCTTTGAAAGGCTTGAAACACCTTTCAGCATGCCCTTGCTTACGCTGGAACCCAGAAAAATATTGGAGCTGGAGGTCTGACCTTGGTTATTGTGAGAAAGGATCTATTGGGCAAGGCACACCCTCAGACGCCCTCTATTCTCAACTATGAAGAGATACACAACAACAAGTCCATCTACAACACACCACCCTGTTTCAAGTTAGTTATTGGATAAATTTCGCATTTCGAAGTCGCAATCACCCACCAGTTTTTTAGAAAAAATAAATAAAGAATCAAACAAGTATTGCAAAATATTGCAATCTGTTATGTCCATATGTCTATACACAGCGAAAAAAAACGGCGCCGGGGTCTAAAAAAGTCGTAGCCAGGGTCGGCGGTTTCGAAAATTTGGTACCGGCGCCGATTTGTGTTATTTTTTAGTGGGCGCACATCGCCGCTCGTGCAACTATGGTTATGTTCAGCCTGACCATAAACCAAAATGTGGATTTTAAAGGGGCATACCAACGCGTTACACTCCAATTAAGGCGGGGACCAGCAATTTATTTCTCTCATGACTGTTTTCTATAAACGTTCTACACAATCCGACGAATGTTTTCTGCCTACTTTTTAAAAGTAGGATAAGGTGATAAATATCAGATGTGCCATGAAACGAGTGAAAACAAGGACGATTTTTGAATAATTGCTGGTCGCCGCCTTAATTTGCAGTGTAACGCGCTGGGGCTCTATATGTATTGGGGGTCCTCCCGAAAAAAACATGCCATGGTCCCCCCTGTTGATTTTTTTCGAAAAATATTTTTGCCCGAAAGTCTCAAAAACGTGTGTGAAATCATATGAAACTACATATTTTTTCAGAAAAAATTAGCGAAGCAATCTTACGTTACAACACAAATGGGTTCTACCGGAGAATCCGGTCCCATTTTTGCCTTGGTCCCCCCTGTTGTTTTTTCCTTGGTCCCCCTTTTTGCCTTGGTCCCCTGTTGTTTTTTCCTTGGTCCCCCTTTTTGCCTTGGTCCCCCCTGTTGTTTTTTTTTTGCGATAGGGTAGGTTTTAGACAATCCAAAACAATAACAGGGAAGCAGGGCAAAAAGAAAAGGGGGGACCAAGGCGAAAATGGGACCGGATTCTCCGGTAGCACCCACAAATGCTATGAAACTGGATATTTTTGAACACATTATTGATGTCATTAATAGTATGGTGTTTGCATAGCGCATCTTTATTGGTGTCTAGCTTTCTGCGTTGTTGTTCTGCGTCAAAGAATGAATTTTGGAACTTGTTGGGTTTGGGGCGGGTTTTCACTTATTTTAAAATATTAAAAAAACTATGTTCAAATTCCATGTTTCAAGGATTATCTAAGTGTGAAGTTGGCTGACCTTGGTACCCCAGGCAAAAAGTAAAATTTTGGTCAAAAAATTTTTTTTGAAAAAATCAGCTTTTTATGTCGAAAAGTATCGCAAAACAACTTTTTTATTGTTTTAAGCATATAAAAATTACTTAGAAGACGTTTGAAAACTATTTTGAAATCAGTGAAAAAAAACCTGCCCCCCAACCCAACAAGTGCCTGAATTTTTTCGAAAAAAATCAACAGGGGGACCAAGGCATGTTTTTTTCGGGAGGACCCGCCACACATATAGAGCCCGCGCTGGTATGCCCCTTTAATTAATTTATTTTCAAGTATCTACATCACCAAACTGGTACTTGAATGGATTAGAGATCAGGGAGGCGCCCAAACAATCTTTGAAAGAAATCAGCTGAAGGCTGAAAAAATTTATGGAATGATCGACTCGTCCGATGGCTTCTACTCGTCAGTGGTGCAACCCAGTTGTCGGAGTCAGATGAATATTCCCTTCAGGATTGGAGCTGGAATAAATGGATCAAATGGAAATGAGAGTATGGAGACTGAGTTCCTAAAATTGGCTCAAGCTCAGCATATGATTTCGTTGAAGGGACACAGGTTGGAGTCTTGCAAATGTTTAACACACTTCTCAACATGGTAACAATTATTTAAAGATCTGTGGGCGGAATTCGTGCCTCACTCTACAACGCAGTGACACTGGAAGAGACTGAACAACTTGCTCAACTGATGAAGGAGTTCAAAGAAAAGAACAGCGCACCAAAGGATAACTAGATGATAAATTCGAAGTCTGAATTACCTATACCGTATTTCCTCTAACAAGCGCCCACCCTCGACTTTGAGGGTCTGTATCTCGGGGCAGAGCAAATATTTTTCAGAGCTGTTTATTGCATTTTCTTAACTCCCACGAGCTCTACCGATTCCACTTTTTAGATTTTCGTTGTGCACTCACTTACCTTAGACATGATTCCGAGCAAGACTCTTGATCAAAAATGCATTTAGAGGCTCTTTTTGCCCAGCTCCAGTGACCAAAACATGGTAAAACAGCCAAATGGTCGAAATTTCAAAATGCCCAAAACTCAATTTTTTATTGACCAGAACACAAAAATGATGCCTTTTTAGAACTTCTGAGGTGATTTTGGGTTGATATAGGGTGTTTGGAAACACTTTTGAAAAAATTTCATTTGGGGGATATACTCCGGTAGGGTCGATTTGTCCTTATTTTGGGACCCCAAATCTTATTTTTTTCAAAATTTTACTGGATAAAATGCCATTTTCCCCAAAATACCCTAAATATCCTTATTTTCAAAATTTTGATTTGGGAGCCCTGTGTTCATTGCATTTTCTTAACTCCCACGAGCTCTACCGATTCCACTTTTTAGATTTTGGTTAAGCACCCAACAATATCGAGATCGAATTCAACTTTTTCCAATTTTCGGAGGTTCGAAAAACAAGCGCGCATGCGTGAATCAGTAGAGCTCGTGGGAGTTAAGAAAATGCAATAAACAGCCTTGCAAAATATTTTCTCTGAGCTGAGTTATACAGGGTGACACAACTTTTTTTTTACCTTTTGTTTTCGTCACAACTCGTTGTGATTGCAACCTTTGTAATACAGCTATATATTCGCTGGAAAGCCGTTGATTAAAAGAAGAGAGTGGCTAAAAAAGTGGCTCTTTATCTCAAAAATGAGCGAAGTTATGCCTAGTTTAAATGGAGCTCCATGAACATGAACACCAGTTGGTCGAAATTCGGCCTGGAGGGATGGGATAACATTATCTTGGAGCATGGCCAAATATCGCTGAGCATCAACGTTCCCATCGAAGAAGAAGGGTCCAACGACACCGTATCGACCAATACCCGCCCACACAGTCACCCTTGCCGAATGAAGGGGTTCCTCGGCGTACCAATGTGGATTATTTCGTCGATGAGTTAAACTAGGCATAACTTCGCTCATTTTTTTAGAAAAAGAGCCACTCTTTTTTTTAAGCGAAATGGTAAATCAAGGGCTTTCCAACGAATATATAGTTGTATTAAAATGGTTGCAATCACAACGAGTTATGACGAAAACAAAAGGTAAGAACCAGTTGTGTCACCTTATAGGTCCTCAAAGTAGAGAGTGCGCGCCTATTAGAGGAAATACGGTATATCGTGTAAAAACTTGCGCTTACTATGAAAATAAATGAAATTATTTTTATTCACAAAAGAAACTAGCTAATTACACAAAATAACTCAGAAGTTGCAATATATATTGACCATCACAGGGCACTAAAATTAAAAAGGGCCATTTTTCACCCTAATAAGTAGGGTAGCACGCGGTCGGGTAATTTGGCTCAACCCGGTTCCCGGGTTTCCACGGACCCGGTTCTCGGTTCGGGTAGCATTTTACTCGGTCGGGTACCCGACCGGGTATGCGGGTAATGGCAACTTTTAATAGCCCATACAAAATAAAACCACATATCCCATGCATTTATTATACAATTAACGGTACTTATTCCGTTTACACCCCACCCCACTTTTAAAAAGCGACCCAAAAACACGTTTTAAGCTACTACTTGATACAAGAAACATTTCTAAACAGTTTCCAAGTAAAAAATAAAAAAATTTTCAAAAAATTTTAACTTCAACTCATAAAGGCCATATGGTCTTTTTAGAGCATATTAGGGTCAGTTTTCAATCATTTTTCACTTTTTTAGGCTTAGGCTTAGGCAAGGGTGCCAGCGTATGTTAGAAGGGCTCAAACATGTTTCTTGAAGTTAAAAAAAAGTAAGAAAAACATGTGTGAGTCCGTCTATTAAACAACCAACAATTAACAACATGCAGCACAAACAAATAGAACAAAATCAAACATCATCATTTTCCTCCTCGGATTTTTCTTCTTCCTCCTTAAGGTCGGTCGAAATGACTGTGTTCCATTTAAAATACGAACCTGTCAAGACAATCTGTGACTTACAAACTTCAAGCAAATTATTGAACTTTAAACTTAAATTTAACTTTTAAATTAAAGGTTTCAAATTTTCTAAGCAATTCTATCCAATGCTTGTTTGGAACCGGAACCGGTCGGTTCCTGGATCCGGTTCTCGGTTCTTCCTGTTCCTGGACACCCGGTTCTCGGTTCGGGTAATTTTGCCAAAATGGCTTCGGTTCGGTTCCCGGTTCGGGTACCCGACCGCGTGCTACCCTACTAATAAGGTTTAAAAACAAAAATTTGTGGAGTTTTTTGCAAAAAAGCAAGCATGGTCGGGTATTCCGCAGACGGGTATTTCCGCAAATTTTGTGGCCCGGGTACGCCCAGACTTCGAAGATTTTAGCCCGGCCCGAATGGCCCGTGATATGAACAGTATATAACCACAAAAAATTCAAATTTCTATTTTTCTATAGCTAAATGAAAATAAGTATGCAGAAAAATGGAAAAAAATCTTGAAAATAGATAATTTTTTAAAATGGCGGGGCGAATGCTACTTTAAAACAGTCTTTTCGAGCCGGCCAGCCACGCAACCTTCTCGGCCCGGCCCGAGACCAATTTTAAACAGGTCTGGTGTTCAGTCATAAAATGGGTATGACCCGAACTACACGGGGTACACTACACGAACCAGTTCGATTTTCGTCGCAACACGTAAAAAATATTAAAATGCTGATCAGCAGAAGTTGACTTTACAAAGCACTTTATTTGCATCATGGTAGCTAACAATCAAGTGAAAGTCAAACTCAACAACTCAACAAAAAATCATCTGAATAAATTGCTAATTTTTCTTTACATCATGCCTACAGTTGATTCTTTTAGACACATAGTCGCCCGATTGATAGATGCGCACCAGCTTGACTACCTCATCAGAACACAATGCAGCCAAAATCCGAATAAGAAAACCCTCGCAAAGCTGCAGTTCAGCGGGTGGAATTGACTTGAACTCCAATTTCAACCTATGTTAATGAAATAAGCTGGCACGAAATTGTGATTACACTTTTTTTGAATTTGCGCATTTTGAAACTCCGGTTTTTTTTGCGTATTTTTCAGCAGTTTTCAAGAAATCAGGCAATGCCAACCTCTACTGAAATGTCAACTTATTGAGGATAGCATTCTTGCTTTCCAATCCATTGTTTGTAGAAGCATAAGCAGAGAACCTATATCTTAGCGACTGTGATCAAAGGCGTTGAATTAAATTCACATCCAATAATTTCCGAGAACTGGAATGGCCAGTTGAACGGGTACTTCAGCCATGATGATCCTACGCTCACAGATGAAATTATCAAGCTGCAGACGGATGAGCAGAAAGTACGGCAGAAGATGGAAATGTAAGTCCTTTATTATTTTTAGTTGCGCATCATATATTAGATGTTACATTTAGTCGGCGTGAAGCGAAGAAACCTTTTCAGCAGGGTGGTTAACTTACCACCTTTAGGTGGCATTTGCCACCTTTTGAAATTTTTTGCCACCCCTTTCGAAAAGCAAAAAGTGGCATTTTTGAGCAAAATTCGGCAAAATGTGCAGAACATTCTTTCCTTATTTCATGATTTTCGTATAATTGGTTTTGTTAAATTCAGTGCTTTTTCTTTATAACTGTTCCTTTTGCTATTATCGGGAGTTGCTCGGGGAATAAAGATGTTCATATTTATACGTTTCTTTAGAAATGAATTTTGAGAAAATATTCAGTTAAAACGGCACTTTTTGGGGAATTTCGCCACTTTTTTGAAATTTGAGTTAACCACCCTGCTTTTCAGCTCTTTCAAATCCGAATCTTCGCAGTACCTTAAAAAAGAAATGTCATAATCAGCTTTAACAGCACTTAAGCCGCTTCATAAAAATGTTAAAGCTTATCTCTATGTGGAGCAAATGTGGCCTTCGCATAGTTTCTTCGAGCTGTCTTCGTCATCTGAGCCAAATGCATTGTGCTAAAGCATCAAAGCAATCGCCAGATTTCTATCCATCTGAACCAAAAAAAAAGCTCACAGCAGTCTATACGGCTGAAAACTGTTGAAAAGGATTACGAACTATGTAAAAATCACTTTAGTGAAACCGTTTCGGGGTGACGAAACGGTTTCCGTTTCAAAGGAAACGCGTTTCTTTCGATTAATTTCGCTACAAAAGCCCCTGTTACAGCAGTTTCATTATTAATTTCCTTTCAACCAACGGTGTTGAAACGGGCCAAATCGTTTCAGTTTTAGCTTCGGAAACTAAAATATGAAACGGTTTCACGGAAACGTGTTTTTTGTTTCAGGAAACGATTTCGTTACCGTAACCGTTCCATGTACCTGAAACGGCTTCTGGAAGGTGTACCCAATCGCTGGGCAGTCAAACTGGCAACTACTTTTTGCGCTGAGTCAATGATAGATATGGAAGCATGTTTTTCAGCGGACGAGAAACACAGCATGGAGTGTACTTGCCTTTGACAGAATAATGTACTATTGCTGGCTTTTGAAGAGAAGAAAACTAATGGCCATTTTTTGTATTGGAGATTTGCTGACTAATAAAGCAGGCTATCATGCTCGGCAGTGAAACACCTTAGAATTTTTTGTTAATAAACTGACTAACAACAGACAACTTCGAGGTTTCAACACCATCAACACCTAAAGGAAAATTCTCAGTCCATATTGCAGGTTTCAACAACTGGCGGAAATCATGGTCAACCTGGTGCAGGAAGGAAAAGAGGGGATAGAGGCGAGCGGGTGCTAGAGGAGAACCATAAGAAGATGGGTATGAAATGCGCAGGTGGCACATTCATAGACAAAATAAAATATTTACAGAGACCAAAGACCACAGAAAGGTAAAATAAAAAAACACAAAATCAAAGTTTTAAGCTACATGCAACCACTGCGAAAAAGATGGAGATCCCATTTCTAATGGCTGAAAAAATTAATCAAATTAATTAAGCTAATCGATCAAATTAATTAAGTACTCGAAGTCACACAGATCCATTGTCTAACCATCTTTATTGACCCGATGTTTACAACATAAAATATCGTGAATATTACAACCGCACAAGTTCACTTTTTGCTTTTCCGGTGTGTTTTGGTAATTTCTTCTTTATAGCGTCCTCCAATTCGTTTGCCTTGAAGTAGTGCGGGGCCAGCTCTGCAATCCATTTGCTGTCGATTTCTATAACCTGAAAAAATAAAGTTACTCCACTTATATCAGAAAGCGTAATCAAATTGGAAACGAACCTCACGCATAAACTCTTTTGAAGTGAATACTAACTCGTAGTAGATCAACCACCTTGGCCTGTCTTCAAATAAGCACGAATTTGGATGAACTTGAATGGTGTGCCTGTGCTTTACTGTCTTGTATTGGCCACCCTTATCTAAAAAAAAAGATTTTCACGATGGATTGAACATAGGCCAAAGTTACCCAAAGTCGCAAGATTGTGAAAGTAACCCGATGTGATTGCCTTGCAAATTGCCACACTGTCGGTTGTCGACTTCTTGAAATAAAAAAGTTTTAACAAATGTGTTAACATCTAATGAAACCATAGCCAATGGCACGATAGCTTAAGTGGGGAGGTTACTCACCAGTTCGATTTCCACTCGCTCTAGAAGACCCTCTAGCTGATCTCGTATATCCCTAGCCCTCTTCATCGTACGATGTTGAACGAAATTCTCATTGCACCTAAAAATTTTCAATATACGCTACTGTTTTGGTCTTAAAAAACAACCAACCATTGCTGCGAAAAATTCGTTTCCTTCCATTTGTTAAAGACATTCAATAGAGTCAGATGATCTCCAGACGATGACCAGAAGGCTTTACGAGCAGTATCTGCATGCACTATCATTGCCTTGGGTCGGTAGAATATCGCTGCATTTACTGAAAGCATAGCCGCTATGGTAATAATTTCTTCGGAGCATCCATACCTAAAAGAAAAGTTATTTGGGTAAAAAATATACGGGGTGGCCAAACATAAACATGAAGGAATTTTCGGCATAGCTTTTTAAATTTGCGGTATTTTGACGAAATCTTTTTTATTTGAAAAGTGAATAAATGAGAAACCGAATGGCACCAAATTTATTAATTTTCGTGCTGGTTATCACTGCTAAAAGGTTTTTGACGTTTATGAAAATAAAAGTCAACAGCAAACAACAATGTTAGGCCACCCTGTATATGAACGTGCTTTTCTGAAGCAATGATCATCTTAGACATCGAGGGATCGCAAGGAAACTCCGCCATTCTTCTTCCCAGCTCTAGAAATAATAAAAGAAGTCAATTTAAAATAATTCCAAAAGTTTTCTTACTCGTCAGACCTCCAACGTGGTTCAGAGCTCCAAGAGCGTAGAGATGTTCCAATGCAGAAGCAAGTGTTTCATACGGCGGCGGGTCTAAGAAATCGAAGTGCACTAAAAAGCAAAAACTTTTTACTAAACACAACAGGAAAATAATCTCAATACCAAGATCGCTGATCCCTAAACTTAAGAGCATGAGCACGACATTGCCAAGATTTGTTCTTTGAATCTGGAAACAAAACACATTTCAAGAAAATTTCTGGTGATGTGGTGATGTCTTACCTCTGGAATAGGTTGATCTTCGAGCTAAAATTAAGCAAATTATGTTCTAGAACTGCATAATGTATAAATTAAACCTCGTGTTTGTAAGCCCAGGAGGTGTACAATCGGAAGCATTTCCCAGGCCCTAAGTGAAAAAATAGAGCATGACTATACTCAAAATTACTAATGGATCTTAACAATGTACCCGTTCTTCCAGCCCGTCCAGCTCTTTGATTTGCTGCAGCTTTAGCGATTGTGACCACATTCAAATGCTCCACTCCACTCCTAGCGTCGTACGAATTTTGCTTGACAAAGCCTGGATCGATCACGTAAATTATCCCATCAATAGTGACCGAGGTTTCCTAAAAGATCCAAAATTTTTTAATAAGATAATGTGTATAGATAAATTTGCTCACCGCAATATTCGTAGCCAGAACCACCTAAAAAGATATTGGTGATTTAAAAAAATCGGTTTATTAAATGAGACTACCTTTCGAGCATTGGGAGGAGTTGGCTCAAAGATCTTCACCTGCATATCGCTCGGCAGATTGGCGTAAATTGGTAGGATGACTAATTCTTTGATTCGACTTCCTAGCAACTTAATTCTTTCCACTAACGCTTCTTGGACGGTTTCAATTTCCTCTTGACCAGTAAGGAACACAAGTATATCTCCCGGCAACGGTTGCGTCAAGTGAATTTGTAGAATAGAAATCATAGCTGCATCCTAAACACAGCAAGAAACTAAGTAGTTCAGAACAAATATCAATTAGAAAACCGACCAAATAATCTGCTTCTGGAGCTTTAGTGTAGTATATACCCACAGGGAATCTTCTGCCAGGGATACGGAAGATTGGAGCATTGTCGAAGAAAGATGAAAACTTATCCGCATCCAAAGTTGCCTAAAATGGAACAGATAAAAAAACCTTAAAACATGCCACAGTGACTAACTGATGAAATGAGGAGTTTTAGGTCCTTGCGATATCGAGCAATATCCTTGACCAATCCAAACAGCACGTCTGAAAGCAATAGTTGTAAAAGTGTTTACAGACATTTCTAAAATAAAAACCTTACCTGTATGTAAAGTACGCTCGTGTGCTTCGTCAATCATCAACACACTATAGTCACATAAATAAAGCTAACTCGAGCAAATACAAACAAACCTGTAAGAGGCTAGATCAGGCTCGTTAAGAAATTCTCTCAGCAGCATTCCATCAGTCATGTACTTGATCAAGGTGCGTTCTGAAGTGCAGTCTTCGAAGCGAATAGTGTAACCAACCTGCAAAAACAAAACACATTATATTTTCTTTGACACCACTTTTTACTCACCAGCCCCCCTAACTTGCATGACTTTTCTTCTGCAACCCTTGAGGCCACACTCATTGCTGCAACACGCCGAGGCTGAGTGCACCCCACACGCTTGTTATCATCGCAAAACCCCTGAAAGGTAAAAAATATAACTGAATATTTTCCTAAAATAACGATTGAATAATACCTCCTCATACAAGAATTGTGGCAGCTGAGTGGTCTTCCCTGAACCGGTCTCCCCTTCTATGATCAGCACCTGATTGTTGCGCACTGCATCGATAAACTGTTCGCGATATGCAAATACTAAAAAGTTCAATTTCTAGCAAGTATAAATCAAGAAAATCTGATAAACCTGGAAGTGATTTTCTCGTTTCATCTAGAGTCAATTTCTTCAGTTTTTCTGCACTCAAAGGCTTTTCCTAAAACATGAATTTGGGAATTAAATTAAAAATCGTAAAGCTACCTCGCTGCTGGTTCCAGGCATCTGCAGAGCTTCTATGAAGTCGATTTTCTCGTCATCCAAAAGCAAGTCCAACTCTAGACCCTTCTAAATTTACTATTTTGAATCAAAAGAAAGCACAAACAAAACAACTAACCCTATCTTTGGCTCCAGGTCTGAACACAGCGGACATCAAGCGCTCTTCTTCCCATCGTCTATAAGGCCAAGTTATTAACGAAGCTATTGCTTAAACTAAAAAAATACGTACCTCCCGTCTCCACCAGGCAATTCAGGTTCTTCTACGTATTGTGTTGGGATAGATTTGGTAGCGGCATCCGGTACATGATAACTGATATATTTTTCTTAATTAAATAGATCAACAGATGCAACTAAAATTACCGCTGCACTTTGAGTACATCACCAGCCTTGTCGTATTGCTTCACGTAAGAGAGAACCTCCTTCCTGTATTTGACATCAAACTTTTCCCGGGCTGTCAATCTGGAAAATAGGAGAGAGGTGAAAATGAACTAAGACAAAAACATACTCCTCGTTTGCGAAGATAGTTTCATCATCGATAACTTTGGCTTCCAGCTCCATTTTCTTATCCTCTTTTCTCTTGGCCAAATAATCTTTGCGGCTTTCGTATCTAAGTTTGTCCAAAAGCGCTGTCTTGTCCTTCTTCTGATCATCTGCTATGTTGAGCCGCTTGGAGGCCTCTGCTGCAGCTTTTGCTTCTGACTTGGAGACAATATGGCGGGTATCTTTCTTGTCCCGTTCTCGGATTCGCTTGGCTAAGGCATCGCGTTCTTCAACATCTTTCTTGGTGACTTCTTCAATCTTTTCGATATCAGATTCAGAGCTGGAAAGGTCATTCTCCATTTGATTCGGTTTCGATGGCTGAAAAAAGTTTTTAATTTGAGAAAAAAGCGTCTTAGAATATGTCCACCGGATTTAGACTGGGAACGATTTTCAATTCGGCCCTTATTAATTTTTTTGACCAGCATGTAGCCTTGCTACTCTGGTTTCTCATGAGATATCAACTGGTCCATTATGATTGAGGAAAAATTAGTAAATGTAAACTTTCATGAACAACCTCATTCTTCTTAAATCGATTATTTTCTAATTTACTCAAGAACTAGAGTGGCAGGGCTACACGATAGTCAATCAAAAGATAACCTACAGCCTCTTCTTCGCTGCTGGTACTCTGTTTTCGTATTCTCATAGCCCTTGATTTCTGTGCACGAGAACCTTTCTGTTGTGATTTAGAACTGGTTTCCTCGACATCATCGCCATCCGAAAGGGGCTGCATCAAGGCATTGAGCTTCTTGAATGCCATATGCTTCTTTTCTAGATCAGTCATTCCTTTTTGCTGCGGCACTGCCTTGGCTGTAATATTAAATTCCGTAATTAAGAAGTAATCGTCATAGTCTGTCAAATATGAACTAACATGCATGCGGAACTCTTTCAAGAAGGTCAACTGCAAAGCGAGCCAAGGAACCACTAACATCATCATAGCCTGCACCTCGAATCTGCAAATTAAGAAAACCTCATTTATTATTCTTGATAAGAAAAAGTTGCTCACCCTATCTATAAAGTCATCCGAATCTGTGGATTTCCTCGCCATTGCAATCATAAAGTGGGACATAGTCGGGTCATTGTACCCAAGCACTGACATCAACTCATCATTCACCCAACGAATTATTTCAGACATCTAAGCAAATGCTAATTATTTCACTGTATGAAAAGTGCACAAGCCAGAAAACAGTAAGTGCATTTCGACAAAGGTCCAAAAAAATCGCGAATGGGTGCAGTGTAATTTTGAAATGACTTTTTTTACCTCAATTTTCGACGTATTTTGGGGAATGTCATTCGTCAGCCTTGTGTGAAATATCGCCAGGATTCCGATTTGCAGATCGTTTTTTAGAATCATGATAATTTAGCCATCTGGACCCTGAACGCTAAAAAAAAAAACTATCGGCAAAATCGAAATTCTGGCGATATTTCGCACAAGGCTGACGGGTACTTCTCCAATTTAGCTTAAAGTTTAAAATCTCGAAATAAAGTTTAAAATCTTTTAATTTAAAATCTCGTCTCGGTATCTCGCTCGGTCATTTGTTAAAATCTAGGTCTCGGTCTTTGGTCTTCTCGATCACCAAAATTTGCAGGATATTGGTCGTATTTTCTATCGTTTTTCTGCGTCATCTTGTAACGTTTCTTGAAAAACCCTTATCGTCGTATTTTTATTTATTTTTATTTGTATTTTTATTCTTTTGTTGAACATGTCTTATGCTGTTATTCTTAGGCGAACGAAAAAATTTATCCAATTTTTGCTAAACTATCTTGCTAACGTGTTAAATTATCTCTCAGCCTCAGCAACAAGCCAACCAAGTGAGCAATTATTCTCTGTAGCCCGTGATGTGTACAACTATAGAAGGAGCAATCTTAGTCCAGAGAAAGCCGAAATGCTCATACAGTCAAACCTCGTTTATCCGGCACCCCCAAAAGTTGGTTCCCGCCTTGGGTCCGACACTTTCTTTAGCTCAATTTTCGAAGTCTTTTGCTAAATGTGATTCGCCAGTCTAGTCGAAATATCGCAAGGATTCTGTTTTTGCCGGTCGTTTTTCCAAAATTTTTAAATTTCGTCATAAAGACCCGCGAACCTCGGTTATCCGACACCCCTTTTTGAAAATCAAGGTCCGCGGGTCTTTATGGCAAAATCTAAAGACTTTGAAAAAAACGAATGGCAAAATCAGAATCCTTGCAATATTTCGGACTAGACTGGCGAATCACATTTAGCAAAAGACTTCGAAAATTAAGCTGTAAAAAGTGTCTGACCCAAGGCGGGAATGAACTTTTGGGGGTGCCGGATAAACGAGGTTTGACTGTATTCCTGAATAAAGCTTTGCCTATCACCAATTTCTGTTATTGAAAATGCTTGTTGTGATATGCTGTTATATTTAAAGTGCATATTGTTCAATAAAATTGGTTTGCTGTAGATATATTCAACTTCTGCGAATCTCGGCTTTTCGGCCGAAATCTCGGCCTAGGTCTCACTCGGTCACTCCCAAAAATCTCGGTCTCGGTCATAATTTCGCCCTAAAAATTTCGGCCAAGGTCTCGCTCTGTCCCCATTCTTCATCTTTACCAAATTATCTTTTTTTGTCCCAGATTTTAAATGTTCCAAATTTACTTTTTTTGTCCCAATTTTACTCTTTTTTGTCCGTAATTTTATTATCGGCTCAAAATCAAAAAAATTTTTTTTAAAATTTGGTCATTTATGTTTGAAATTCAGGGGTAGAGAAAGACCAGATGGCTCAGAACCCACTCCGGAGTCGCCAAAATCCAGAAATAACTGGTTTTATGGGCGATTACTGAAGGGGGGTGGGGTAAACATTTTTGTGAAAACGATTGAGCCGATTATAATTCCGGTCCGATGGGCTTAATCGCTCAGAATTCGAGGTTTTTGGTAGTTTTGAGTGGTTCAAGGTAGATTCTATATTTGCCACTGCCCATGGTAAGACAGTCGAATAATACAAACATTTATTTTTTTTACGTTTTGCCATAAAAGTGGCCACCTATTCTTCTCTTTGCCTCCTATACGGTCCTTATTCCCTTAAAAATTCAAAGACGCCAATTTAAATTATGAAATTTTGAAAAAATTATGAAATTAAAAAAAACCATGATACCCCCTGTGGAATGATACCCCGCCCCCCTCAGAATTAAAAAAACAGTCGGCTTTCTAATGAAATCGGGGTCGAGAAACACGAATATGAAGTTATCTCCTCCGTCTAAGCGCTGTGTTGGGGGAGAATTTTTGCTGCAACCCGTTAAAAAAGTGTTAAACTGGCCGTATATGCACATCCCTGCCTTAAATTGGATAAATCTTAAAAACGGTAAAGGGACGTTTCTCCCTTTTTTTGCATTTTCAAATTCCTGCCTGTTTCATGTCGTTTTTAGCACGAAAGTGTTTATTACTTATTATTAGTTGTTTATATTGCTGTATTACGCACTTGTACTTGCTTGTTCGTCTTGCGTAAGGGTGTAATCTAAATTTATGAATTCATCGACCATTTTTATTTAGGCTCTCAGGATGATTATTTTTGAATGGTCGAACGAAGATGTCGCCTCGTGGCTGAAGCTGAGGAGGAGCTCAAGCCAAAGATCAAGGTTATTACCATCATTAGTAATATGGTATATTTACCTATATTTTTCTTGTTTTCAGAACTTCGTAACCTACTTTGACCTGGAGTGGATGAGTAACCCAATGCAACTTCTACCGTCAAAGTGTGAGGACAAACGTGTGAGGGTTTTCATTCTTTCCTAAAGCGGTAGGTTTTTTTATTTCGCCTATCATAGACCGGCTTATTGCTTAATGTTCAGTCGCCATGGGTCCCTCCGCCGTCCTGGTTTCTCTCGACTCTTCAACTTCCTTCAAAACATTGAGTACCAGCAAAGCGTGAAGATGATCAAACTTCAAGAGGGTATCAAGCCAAAGCTACAAAGCCACAGTTACAAGAAAGTCAACGAGAGGCTGGAGCTGTTGTGGAAGGGCGCAAAACAATTGAACTGCTGAGCTCTTATTGTTCGAGATGTTTGAATAAAGTTTACTTTTGATTGTTAGTGAGTAAATGTACTGGTGAACGGTAAATGTGCTAAAAATGACAAATACAAGTGCGTAATACAGCAATATAAACAGCTAACAATAAGTAATAAACACTTTCGTGCTGAAAACGACATGAAACAGGCGGGAATTTGAAAATGCAAAAAAAGGGAGAAACGTTTCTCCCTTTTTTTGCAAATGCAAAAAAAGGGAGAAACGTCCACGCACCTTAAAAACAATCTCTGACATCAACATTCGGATCGGCTATTAAACCTGCAAAATCTAGTGAATTGGATTCGGCACCACTTATTAGGACAAATTTGGCGGCTAAATGGCGCACTAGACGAGGCGATGGACTTATTCTCATATATGACTTCGAGAAATATCTCCTTTGTCAGAAAATCAATAAGAAAACAATTGCTGCAAATATGTAATGAAAAGCCAGCAAGAGCTGCAAAATTCATTGCTAGCAACAGACTAATTCTTCAACCCATAATTTATTTGACCAATGTACAACAGAACAAAACAACAAAAAACGAAGGTGTGCTTTTACTGGTAATACGGAGCACGATCTATGGAAATGCCATATTCTTTCAAAACTGGTTCCAACAGCTCGTTGTTCAAAGTGAAGCGTGTCTCACGAGTGCCCTTGTTGACTTGTCCAAGACCTTTGATTCGAGCCTAAAAAATTGACTGAGTGATAGAACCGGGGTGTTGTAAGTGACAAAATATGACCTGCTGCATGGCGTCCAGTGCAATATCCGATACAAACTTCTGAGCTGCCAAGGAGAAAAGTCGCACGATTCTGGGATCCGCATTCGTAATTCCATTTTTGCGCATATAGAAGATGGCCACAGAATCAGGAATCGTCGGCGTGTAGCTTTCCAAGTCTTTGAAAAAGTCAGCCAGCGAAGTTCCGGGATGCACGTAATTGCCTTCAAACATAAAAACTTAGCAAGCAAATCTTAGCAATAAATAGGGACAATACCTGACTTCATCGACTGAAGCATAGCCGGAGAAATGTTGTTCGGGTCAGCCATTGAAAATGTAAAGCCTTCCAATCTGAAAACATATTTGTAAACTTTTTTACGTGCATTGAGGAAGTGATGTCATGAACAAGGGTTGCCCTCCCACGAAGTAAACATGTTAAGATTGCGATTTTGGGCGATAGTGTAGTATACCCCCTCCCTATATCCATACCATACCGAATAATATTGCATGGACACAAAAAATGCTATTTTTGGTATAAAAAAGGGTAAAAGCCCAAGCATAAGGACTGACTCGAATGTAACCCAACTCGCTTAAGTACCAAACTGCACATCCTGACTCTTCGTCCAATTGTTGTTTTTTGGCATCTGCTTAGGCGTAGGATAGGCCAGCGTATGTTAAGGCAGGCTCAAGCGTGTTTTTCTTATTTTTTTCTAACAAGAAAGGGGCCCTGACTGTAACCTGGGGGAGCCTCGATGCGAATTTTTTTGCGTATTCTTGTAGAGCATGCCCAAGTTCCATATCAATCTGGCTCCTCAGCTATGAAGGCCCACAAAAATTAGGACTAATGGCACTCCAAAGTTCAAAAAACACTATGATATCATTGTTTTGATGACTGACCCATGGTCCATTGGTCATTCTGATAATTTTTGCTGTCCTTCAGAGCTGGGGAGCCAAATTCCTGGGGGACTTAGGCACTCCCCAGAAAAATAGTTAGAGTTAGAGTATACGAGTTTGGAATTGTGCGAGTTGGGTCTTGTGCGAGTCGGGTTATGCGATTAGGGCCTTGTGCATGTTGGGTGTTGTTCATAAAAAAGTCCTAAAAGGGTATCAAGCGGCTTACTAGCCAAAGACAGCGGGATTCCATTTGATTACAATGGATAGGAAAGGGTTTTTGCGTCCATGAAAAATTATCGGTGAGGGTATACAGAACTAGCCTCCTTGGGCGTGGTATACGACGCTGGCCCCGCCCTTTCTTTGAATCTGCAAAATTTGAAGTTCACAAAAACACAATTGACATAATAAAAAATAATTTTAAGAGGCAAATTAATCTCTTATCATATTTTTCTTGATAAACTTTGTCGGATAAAACTAAAATTATGCAAAATAAACAAAATGCCAAAATTTGAATGCATATATTTTTGATCTGCTTCAATTGTTCATCCCCCTCAAAGATTTAGCCGGCAAAATTGACCTCCACAAAAAGAAGCATACCCTCTACTGCTTCCTTTCAACCCCCTCTATTCTCTCACATCGGCCATTGCTTGGCTAGATAAAGCAGATGGAATATAGAGCACTAGAGGGTGAACACTCCTCTCTTTTACTCTTTCCTGCCTTCAAACCTGTGGCCAGCAGCAGTTATAATGGTGATCTTTTGCTGCTAAAAAACACTCAAAACCTATATTCAATCTAGTTTTGCATTTCTGGTATTACTAATGAATATTTTTTTTGCTTATGCATCCTTCCTTCTTGTTTGGCTGGTGGAAGCCGAACAAAAATTGTCAGAGAACCATTCTCGTCACACCAATTTACTGCTGGTAACAGTTGCCACCGATGAAACCGATGGTTTAAAACGTCTTCGGCAGTCTGCTGATGAGTTCGGACATGAATTGCTGGTTTTTGGATTAGGTCAGCCGTGGAATGGTGGCGATATGGCCCGAGGAACGGTTAATTACTTTCATTAATTGTTTAGTTTTTTTTGACTTATTGGTAAATTTATTTGCAGGGAGGAGCACAGAAAGTTCGGATTCTTCGCGAAAATTTGGAACAACATAAGTTCAAGGATAGGCAAAATACAATGATCATGTTTGTCGATGCGTAGGTTGAATTAATTGGTTGTGCTAAAATTTTTGGGTTGGATTTTTAAATCTTTTATTTGTGACTCGCATTTTTAGTTGATTTACTGATTAAATAATCATTAAATCATCAAAAAATTTAAAAATTTCGACTTGATTCCAGCTGGTCAAGAAACAGTTAAAATTTTTCATTCATCGATTTTAGCAATTTCTAGACTTTCAATGACGTCGACTTTTTGATATTGGTAAAATATAAAATTTAATTTTGACGGGAGTTTTAAAGTTCGGATTTTTTGGACCATTGGAGGCCAGCGTTTTCAGTAATAGGATGGAAAATAGGATGGATTCCGGCTCGATAATGGAATTCCATTCATGCGAATCCACCATGCGAAGCGGCAACTAAAACTGCAAAAACAATATTTCTACGGCATACATTTTTTGCGATAAAAAAGTTTTCGCACGGCAAGAACAAATGTTTGTCCTTCGAAATTTGGCGATATGGAATCCGTTTAGGGTGGAATATTCCATATCAATATTCTAAAAAATGTGGGACTCAAAAAACCAAAGAACTGCCAAAAAATCGAAAATAACTGAGCTTATTGGAAAAAAAGCCAATGGACGACCCCAACCCGAAAAGCCCAGAAAACACACTTTACTTCCAAATACTTATCTATCAGTATTTAGTTACGACGTTGTTATCAATGCTGATTCGCGCACTATTGTAGACAGATTCTTTTACGACTTTTCCTACCTTCGTATCCTGTTCAGTGCTGAGCCGTTTTGTTGGCCGGACAGAACATTGGCGCCGGAATATCCGCTTGTTACTTTTGGAGAGAGGTAGGCATTTTTTGCCTTTTCTAGTTTGCAATGTATTCATAGTTTCAGATTCCTAAACTCCGGCATGTTCATAGGATTTGTAGATGATGTGATGGAGATGCTGGTGAAGTATGGCTCGCAACTTCAGGACAATGACGACGACCAACTTTTCTACACCAAACTATATCTGGACAAAGGCATCAGGGTTTGTAAACTTCAAGCAGCTATGCAGCTTTTTTTTCTTCAAAAATTTGTCATGTTTAGTCAGAACTGAAGATAGGTCTAGACAGTTTGTCGCGTATCTTCCAAAATCTCAATGGTTTGAGTGAACATGTGAGCATGGACTTTGATGAAAGCGGAAATGCCAGGGTTATTTTTTTTAAATTACACGGTGCTGCCTTAAAAAAATGCATGAAAATAATTTTGCCACATCAAAAATTTATTTGGCTAGGCGAGACCAAATATTGGTGCTGTGTTTTCAAAAATCGAACCACCGGGTGTCTCAAAAGTTCGAACTCACTTTTTAAGATTTGAGTTTTTCTTAAAACAGTGTAGACATCAACAAATATTTAATACCATTTTGTAGCCCTAAGTGTCCCATGGACTATTTTGTGTGGCCTTACCTTGCGTCAAAGGCCTGCTCTAAACCACACAAAACGATCGCAGAGTTGAAGGCTTCGTTGGTGAGAGAATGGGATGCAATTCCACAAGAAATGATTCAGAAGGCCATCGATAATATTCCAAAAAGACTGAAGAAGTGTGTTGAGGCTGTTGGCGGTCATTTTGTTGAATAAAATTTACGTTTGATACCTTGTTGGAAAGAGGACACTTAGGGCTACAAAATGGTATTAAATATTTGTTGATGTCTACACTGTTTTAAGAAAAACTCAAATCTTAAAAAGTGAGTTCGAGAACTTTTGAGACACCCGGTATCACACTTGGGACACACTAACTTCACCTAAACCTTTTCTCATAAATTTTGTTTTTGTATTTCGGATATTTTTTTACCCACAGATTTTCAAAATTTGAATCTTAGTGTATTAGGGAAAATGTCGCCAAATGAAAAGTTATCGAAAATAGTCATTTGGGGTCCTTTTTTGTTTTATGGCTCTGATCTGGGGTTTTTTTCCTTTTTGGCCAGTGCATGCTTATAAACAAAATATTCCTCACATGAAGGGCTTTCAAATGAGCCATCACTTGCCCATAAAACTCGTGAAATTTCAAAACCACAATTAATTTATGTGAAGATTTTCAAAGAAATTTCTCCGTCTCGTTGACTTGATTTAGATCAAGACTCGCAGATTTTTTTTCTCGAAATCAGACAAAATTTCAAAAAATCAGATTTGACCACATGATTTGATCACTTACCTTAGAGATGAATCCGAGAAGACTGTTGACAATAAATGCATAAAGAGACTCTTTTTATTCACCAGACTGTTAACACAATTTTTTCCCTTTTTGATCCCGACAAATTACTTGGCATAATCGGCGCTGAACTGTTGTTTGCATTTTGGAGCAGCCATGTTATACAACTAAAAATAACAAATTAAACAAATGAAGCAAAAGCTTTTACAACGACGGGGTGAAAACTTAAATATTCAATAAATTTTTGAAAATCAGACAAAATCAGACACCTTCTCAAAAATCAGCACATTTCTGCCAAATAAGACATTTTGAAATAAATCAGATTCGACACCTCAAAATCAGTACATTTCTGATAAATCAGATGATCTGTGAGCCCTGATTTAGATCCTACACAGTTTTTTGTCGATTTTTTCTCAAATAAAACCGGAAACTCAATAGAGGAGTAAATTTGCTTCATTTTGGGAACGCCTGACGATTGGATACAAAAACTGATTGGATACACCGACGCTTGGATACACCGGTTGGATACAGTTTATGGCCGGAAAACCATGTTATTCGTGGGTTTCAAACGCTGAAACTTACAGAAAACACGTTTTCATGTGGCGGAAATCACTTTTTTCGGAATTTTTTTTGACCATTTTTCACTAAAATCACAGGGCGGACCCTTATGGTACGCCCGGAACCTTTTTTGGGTCCGTCATTTTCCTGTCTTTATATGTTTGTATTCCTTATTTGATTTACATTGGGCATATATCCATGAAGGTGCACATACACCCTTTCCCCTTCCCTTGCAATGAGGAGCAAGTTGGGACTTTGGCTGCGAGGCGGCCAAACATACCTAAAATCTAGGATATCTGGTTTACATATGACCCATGCTCCAACCACAGCAGAAGCAGGCCGAAGAAAAAAAATGGTCAAAAAGTGCTTTCCGCCACATAAAAACTTGTTTCCTGTACGTTTCAGCGTTTGAAACGCACGAATAACATGATTTACGGCCATTTTGGGAGGGTACCCAATACGATAATTTTTCCGAACCTTTAAACAAATTCACCTATTAACAAATTTTGTCTTAAATTTTGGGGTACAGCCAATATTAATTTTTAGGTAAATAAAAAGTTCGGAATTTTACGGAAAAAAATTTCAGCTGAAATATGAAAAATTTGGATTTTTCAAAACCATGATACCTGCAAAACCAAAATTTTTGAAAAATCATGAAACGAAATTTTGGCGCTACTGTCGTATACTCCGTCCAATAATTCTGGACACATATATCGCTAATTTTAATCATATATTTTACATTTTGAAGGTCGAAAAACCCATATTAAAAGGTACAAAGGGCTGTATTGGGAGAGGAAGGGACACAATAAGGGCCACTTTAAAGGGCCACTTTAGGGGCATTTTAGAGGGCCACTTTAGGGGCATTTTAGAGGGTGCACTGGCAAAAAAAGTGAACACGTTGAAAATAGTTTCGAATACTGGGGCCTACCGCATATAGAAACTCTGGTATGCATGTTTTTTATGCATCCAGAGTCACTTCCGAGTGATTTGTGTCTGAGGTATGTGGGTGTGCGCATCTCAACTCCAAGCCCCCTTCATGCATCCAGAGTCACTTCCGAGTGATTTGTGTCTGAGGTATGTGGGTGTGCGCATCTCAACTCCAAGCCCCCTTCATGCATCCAGAGTCACTTCCGAGTGATTTGTGTCTGAGGTATGTGGGTGTGCGCATCTCAACTCCAAGCCCCCGAAGGGGGAGCAGGGGGCTTGCGAGTTAAAGATGCGCCTACTCACATACCTATATTATACTAGCGTTGACTTCAGGAATGGAACTAGCAAAGCCTGCGTAGGAAAACGTCGTACTCCAGGCTGCAAAAGACTTTTTGGCGCTAGTGTAATATAACCACCCCCTTCCCCCAAGCTTGAGGCGCAAAAGAGGATCAAGCTAGTTGATAGCTTAGTAGAAACTAGAAATCCAGGGCTCGTGTTGGTCAGAAAAACACCGAGAAAAACTCATTTATACGATTGACTGGCGGAAATCAGCAAATTTAGTTGAAGAAATCAGTATTTTGGTGTGTGATTTCAAATTTAGCCATTTAAAAATTTTATTCATGTATTTAAAACGCCACAGCTTGTACTTTTGTTTCAAATTACTTACTTTTTTGTTCACTGTCTCAGGTGTTCAACAAGCTGTACAATACTCATCCAGTAGTGTTGCATGGAAATGGTCCTAGCAAACTGCTGTTGAATCACTTTGGAAACTACATTGCTCATGGCTTTAATTTGGAGGATGGATGTTTGCGATGCGTAGCCAAGGTAAAAAACCATGTTTTATTAGGGTATTTCAAAAAAATTTATGTATAGGGCTCTAAATTTGATGAACCGATTGCAACCATAGGTCTAGCCATATTCATCGCCAAGCCGATTCCATATGTTGAAGAGTTTTTCCAAAAGATACAGCAATTGGAGTATCCTAAGAGCCATGTTCACTTATTTATCTACAATAATCAGGCCTACAATAAAGAGATGGTCAGTTTGAACTGCTTTTTTTTATGTGGATACTGTATTTTCTCTATTAATTACCTCCTCTGATAGTTACCCCCTCTCTGATTGTTACCCCCCATAGGCACCCTATATCTCAGCTCAAAAATATATCTTGCAAATATATTAATCACCGCAATCTTAGTTGATTCCTTGTTTAGATTTTGTTTGAGCACCTGAAAATCTCAAAAACGACCCAATTTTTTTTTGATTTTTTAGAGGTTGAAAAATAATTACCCCGGGGTAACTAATAGAGAAAATACGGTAAGTGTGGTCTTAACCAGAGATGATGAATGGACTATTTCGGGACAGGACAAAATCGTGAAAAAAAATTCCGGGACGAAAAAAGAATTAAGTCCGGACGGGAATCCGGGACAAAGTGAAATTAAGGGACGGGCAAAAAAATTTCCCGGTCGGGACGCGAACACTAAGCCTAAGCAAGAACTTAAAAAATTCGTTTGTTCCCAAGTAACAGCCAGAAGAAAAAGGTTAGATCAAGATTCTGTTCAAGTACATCAACGTCTCCGCTTTTTTCGGGTCCAAGTTGGTCCTCCTCTAGTCGTAGACGTCGCGCGCCAGCGAGAACACCGATTTACTTGCCACGCTCGTTGCCGGGGCGGTCATGTACTTAACACAAAGATCACCAATAGTTTTTCATTTATTAAGATTTTTGCATACTAAAAACGGTACAAATTAAAAAAAAACCGGGACAGGACAGTTAGAAAAAAAATTTCGGGAAAAATTCTGGGACGGGAAATACACATAAAACGCCTTCGGGACGGTATGGCACGGGAGTCCTGTACCGTCCCGCCATCATCTCTAGTCTTAGCTGAAATTTTGTTTGACATTAAAAATCTTATTTTGATTGCAGATACACAAATTTGCTGAAGTTGCTGGCTATTCTTCCGTTAAAACTATTCTTAATAGTGTGAGGCAAAAGGATGGAAAAGATGTTGCAAATGAACACTTTGCTAGGGATAGGGCTTTGTAAGTTTTCATTGGACAGTATTTTTTTAGCGCAAACACTTTTTCACTTTTTTGGAGCAATTTTGGGCACTTGTTCGGTTGGGGGCCTTGGGGGGTGGCGAAGGGCCTCTCCATGGTGGTGATAACGTCTTCTATCATTTTTGGCATCAGATTAGTGTGCATGAGGATTACAAATGTGAACTCGATATTTGATTTTCAGTTGTTATTGTTCAAAACAGAAATAAAAATTATTTGGTCAAAAATATCAGGCCCCCCCCCAACCGAACAAGTACCAATTTTTGTTTTACCTGTTTCTCTCAATTTTTTGATACTTTTTTGCTGATACCCTGCCAGGTGGTCCTGCGACTCTACACGGTGTCCCAAAAAAAATCTTTACACTTCAGGGGAGCAGTAGGACCACTTTTAATTTTGAATTTTTTAAGCACGATATGTCATCTTGTAGCCCTGGTTATTCTCTAGCGAATGGTATATTAACTTTTATCACGTGACAATGGCATAGTGGATAAATAAACAGAACAAATTAAAAAACCGGATTTTCGATCCCCGAATTTTCCGTTTTGTTAAATTGACCCGTGGTCAAATAAAAAAGACTACAGTTTTTTGTGCTGTAATGATTTTCTTGCATTATGTTGTAGCGCAGATCAAGAGCTACAAAACCCATTTTGCAGAACAGCTTTCGAAAATACAAATGTTGAGTTATGGTCTTTGGAAAAAAAAAACCAAAAATGGCCAGACCACCAATTTTTTCAATTCAAATTTCTTTCCTAATCATCAAATTGCTGAAGGCCCTCTGCTCAAAGACAGTGCCAAAAAAAAGCGCTTGACTCGGTGTGAGAAGTTGCATCGAACCTATGCCGCCACCGCAACATCCTCTTCACTGATGAGAAGTGGTTTGACATTGAGCAAGCACGAGATTCCCAAAATGAGAGGTTGGTAAAGGAATCTTATTCTTTTCTGTCTTTTCTGCAGTCGAAAGCGTGCTCCAAGCCCCACAAGACAATTACTGCTCTAAAAGCTTCTCTGGTGAAAGAATGGAACGCAATTCCACAAGAAATGATTCAAAATGCGATCGACAGTCTCCCAAAACGTCTCTGTTTATGTATTGGTTCCAATGGTGGTCATTTTGCTGAATAAAATGTACCGTATTATCTCTAATAAGCGCCCCCCCTCTACTTTGAGGGTGTGTATCTCGGGGCACAGCAAATATTTTGCAAAGCTGTTTTTTGCATTTTCTTAACTCCCACGAGCTCTACCGATTCCACTTTTTAGATTTTCGTTGTGCACTCAAAAATCTCGAGATCGACCCAAACTTTTTTGGATTTTCGGATGGTCGAAAAATAAGCGCCCCGGGGCGCTTATTAGAGATAATACGGTATGTTTGATATACCATTCAAAAGAGGAAAAATAGGGCTTTCAAATGGTACTATGCTTTATAATACGCCATGATAAGACTTTGAAAATCCGCAAAGAACTTATGTTACACCCGTTACATTTCTGTACGGATTTTTCTACTTGGTTTCTAACAAAACTATTCTAGGCCGGAATTGATATTTATTAACACCGGAACCGGAATTCACACATTTCTAAAACCGAAACCGGAACCGGAATTATATAACTTTCGGAGACAGGAACCGGAATCAAAAAAAGACCGGAATTCCGGGAAACCGGAACCGGAATTCCGGGTCAACTCTAGTGAGCATGCCCCTTGAAAGCACAATATAAATTTAAAGGAGCATGTCTACCACCCAAACACTTCAAAAACTGGTTTCTAAAGAATTTGAGCTTTAAAAAGTTTAAAAATCACTTCATAAAAATATTTTTTTTACAAAAAAAGCTTTTGTTTAAGTTTTATTTTACCCTAAGAGGGTACCTCAACACCATATAAATATCTTAAAAAATATGGAAATTGAACAGATGTTTGCTAGGAAGAGGCATAGGCCTGCTTGTTTTTGCATCTATAGTCACCTCTAAATTAAAAAATAAATAAAATGCCACTGATTTTGCAGAAACTGGGCAGTTGAAACCAATGTCGACTTTCTAATCATTCTTGACGCAGATGTCCACTTGACCAACCCTATGAGTTTGAACCGTCTCATCAATACCATGAACACTCAAGAACTGTTAGTAAAACGCACGCTAAAATTTTTCTTCACACAAAAATATATTTTTTAAGTGGTATTCTTGCACCAATGGTTGTTCAGTCTGGCAAATTATTCAGGTAAAATAAAAAAAACTTGACGCTACTGGAATATAACCCCCCTAAATCAAATTTTTTGGGTGTGTCTAAATACCATTTTTAAGTAGTAATTTCGGTATAAAAAGACCGAAAAGTTATTTTAAAGTGATGCTGGGCTGTATAGGGAGGGGAAGGAAATAGCAGGGAACCACTTTTTGGTAAATTTTTTTTGAAGGTTATGCCTATTTTAGGCTGTCTTACCAAAATTTTCAAAGTGTGCCGTGGCAAAAAGAGCCTCTATATGAATTTCATTGAGAATACTTTTCGGAGTTATGTCTAAGGTAATTGGGTGCGCGCATCTCTAATAGGATGGAGGTGCGAGGTCGAGGTCTTTAAGGTGCCGTAGCTCAGATAGCTTTTGTCGTTTTACTGATCTTATACTTTGATGACCTATTTTAAGGTCCACTACTGAATAAAATAAATTTTCCCACTATCCAATATAGATAGATATGTAGATGTCTTATTTTTCATTGTTTGCTTTCTTTTTTTCACTGGAACAGGGCAAAAACAGTCTCTATACGCATTTTTGATCATGAGTGTTTCTCGGAATCATGTTTCGCATTTCTAAGCCACCACCCCCTTCGTGGGCGCAGGGGCTTGGAGTTGAGATGCGCACACCCACATACCTTAGACCCAAATCACTCTAAAGTGACTCTGGATGCATGAAGGAGGCTTGGAGTTGAGATGCGCACACCCACATAACTTAGACACTAATCACTCTAAAGTGACTCTGGATGCATGAAGGAGGCTTGGAGTTGAGATGCGCACACCCACATACCTTAGACCCAAATCACTCGACAGTGACTCTGGATGCATGAAGGAGGCTTGGAGTTGAGATGCGCACACCCACATACCTTAGACCCAAATCACTCGACAGTGACTCTGGATGCATGAAGGAGGCTTGGAGTTGAGATGCGCACACCCACATACCTTAGACCCAAATCACTCGACAGTGACTCTGGATGCATGAAGGAGGCTTGGAGTTGAGATGCGCACACCCACATACCTTAGACCCAAATCACTCGACAGTGACTCTGGATGCATGAAGGAGGCTTGGAGTTGAGATGCACACCCACATACCTTAGACCCAAATCACTCGACAGTGACTCTGGATGCATGAAGGAGGCTTGGAGTTGAGATGCGCACACCCACATACCTTAGACCCAAATCACTCGACAGTGACTCTGGATGCATGAAGGAGGCTTGGAGTTGAGATGCGCACACCCACATACCTTAGACCCAAATCACTCGACAGTGACTCTGGATGCATCAAGGAGGCTTGGAGTTGAGATGCGCACACCCACATACCTTAGACCCAAATCACTCGACAGTGACTCTGGATGCATGAAGGAGGCTTGGAGTTGAGATGCGCACACCCACATACCTTAGACCCAAATCACTCGACAGTGACTCTGGATGCATGAAGGAGGCTTGGAGTTGAGATGCGCACACCCACATACCTTAGACCCAAATCACTCTAAAGTGACTCTGGATGCATGAAGGAGGCTTGGAGTTGAGATGCGCACACCCACATACCTTAGACCCAAATCACTCGACAGTGACTCTGGATGCATGAAGGAGGCTTGGAGTTGAGATGCGCACACCCACATAACTTAGACACTAATCACTCTAAAGTGACTCTGGATGCATGAAGGAGGCTTGGAGTTGAGATGCGCACACCCACATAACTTAGACACTAATCACTCTAAAGTGACTCTGGATGCATGAAGGAGGCTTGGAGTTGAGATGCGCACACCCACATAACTTAGACACTAATCACTCTAAAGTGACTCTGGATGCATGAAGGAGGCTTGGAGTTGAGATGCGCACACCCACATAACTTAGACACTAATCACTCTAAAGTGACTCTGGATGCATGAAGGAGGCTTGGAGTTGAGATGCGCACACCCACATAACTTAGACACTAATCACTCTAAAGTGACTCTGGATGCATGAAGGAGGCTTGGAGTTGAGATGCGCACACCCACATAACTTAGACACTAATCACTCTAAAGTGACTCTGGATGCATGAAGGAGGCTTGGAGTTGAGATGCGCACACCCACATAACTTAGACACTAATCACTCTAAAGTGACTCTGGATGCATGAAGGAGGCTTGGAGTTGAGATGCGCACACCCACATAACTTAGACCCAAATCACTCGACAGTGACTCTGGATGCATGAAGGAGGCTTGGAGTTGAGATGCGCACACCCACATAACTTAGACCCAAATCACTCGACAGTGACTCTGGATGCATGAAGGAGGCTTGGAGTTGAGATGCGCACACCCACATAACTTAGACCCAAATCACTCGACAGTGACTCTGGATGCATGAAGGAGGCTTGGAGTTGAGATGCGCACACCCACATAACTTAGACCCAAATCACTCGACAGTGACTCTGGATGCATGAAGGAGGCTTGGAGTTGAGATGCGCACACCCACATAACTTAGACCCAAATCACTCGACAGTGACTCTGGATGCATGAAGGAGGCTTGGAGTTGAGATGCGCACACCCACATAACTTAGACCCAAATCACTCGACAGTGACTCTGGATGCATGAAGGAGGCTTGGAGTTGAGATGCGCACACCCACATAACTTAGACCCAAATCACTCGACAGTGACTCTGGATGCATGAAGGAGGCTTGGAGTTGAGATGCGCACACCCACATAACTTAGACCCAAATCACTCGACAGTGACTCTGGATGCATGAAGGAGGCTTGGAGTTGAGATGCGCACACCCACATAACTTAGACCCAAATCACTCGACAGTGACTCTGGATGCATGAAGGAGGCTTGGAGTTGAGATGCGCACACCCACATAACTTAGACCCAAATCACTCGACAGTGACTCTGGATGCATGAAGGAGGCTTGGAGTTGAGATGCGCACACCCACATAACTTAGACCCAAATCACTCGACAGTGACTCTGGATGCATGAAGGAGGCTTGGAGTTGAGATGCGCACACCCACATAACTTAGACCCAAATCACTCGACAGTGACTCTGGATGCATGAAGGAGGCTTGGAGTTGAGATGCGCACACCCACATAACTTAGACCCAAATCACTCGACAGTGACTCTGGATGCATGAAGGAGGCTTGGAGTTGAGATGCGCACACCCACATAACTTAGACCCAAATCACTCGACAGTGACTCTGGATGCATGAAGGAGGCTTGGAGTTGAGATGCGCACACCACATAACTTAGACCCAAATCACTCGACAGTGACTCTGGATGCATGAAGGAGGCTTGGAGTTGAGATGCGCACACCCACATAACTTAGACCCAAATCACTCGACAGTGACTCTGGATGCATGAAGGAGGCTTGGAGTTGAGATGCGCACACCCACATAACTTAGACCCAAATCACTCGACAGTGACTCTGGATGCATGAAGGAGGCTTGGAGTTGAGATGCGCACACCCACATAACTTAGACCCAAATCACTCGACAGTGACTCTGGATGCATGAAGGAGGCTTGGAGTTGAGATGCGCACACCCACATAACTTAGACCCAAATCACTCGACAGTGACTCTGGATGCATGAAGGAGGCTTGGAGTTGAGATGCGCACACCCACATAACTTAGACCCAAATCACTCGACAGTGACTCTGGATGCATGAAGGAGGCTTGGAGTTGAGATGCGCACACCCACATAACTTAGACCCAAATCACTCGACAGTGACTCTGGATGCATGAAGGAGGCTTGGAGTTGAGATGCGCACACCCACATACCTTAGACACAAATCACTCCAAAGTGACTCTGGATGTATGAAAAAACATGCATACCAGAGTTTCTATATGCGGTAGGGCCCAGTATTCAAAACTATTTTCAGCATCTTCACTTTTTTTGCCAGTGCACCCTCTAAAGGGGCCTTAAAGTGGCCCATTAAAATGACCCATATTTTTTCCCTTCCTCTCCCTATACAACCCTTTGTCCCTTTTTATATTGCTTTTCAAGGCTTTTTATGGCAAAATTAGAACTCAAAAATGGTTTTTGACCACTCCTAAAAAACTTGACTTGTGTGGGGGGGGGCAGTATATTTCAGTAGCGCCAAAAACTTCATCAAAAACAACGAGCTAAACTCATTTAACCAATTTACAGCAATTTCTGGGGTGCCGTCTCAGATACTGGCTACTATGCTCGCTCACCCGACTACATTGAACTAGTGGAAAAGAAAAGAACTGGCTTGTGGAATGTGCCTTTTCTAAATTCTGCAGTAGCTATTAGTCGACAAAAATTGAAGGATCTATTGCAATACCAACAAAAGCCGTTTTCTTATAATATGGATAGTGATTGTGACATGAGTTTTGCACAGTTCTGTCGTGATAAGGTAAACTTTTTTAGTTTGTTACAGTCAAATTTCAATATAACGACACCCAAAGGGACCGGTCTAAGGGTATCGTTATATTTAGGTGTCGTTATATCGAGGGTTCATTTGACTAAATTTTGGTTAAAGCTGACCAAATTGCTGAATTTCCGGGTGTCGTTATATCGAGGTTTGACTGTAGCAGTGTTTTCAAAAGTCACACTAACTTCACCGACCTTTTTATCTGAAATTTTGTTTTCTTATCTCAGATGTTTTCACACCATCTTGTAGCTGAGATTTTTCTCCATCGATTCGGTGGTCAGACGCTCCAGTTAAAAATAATTTTTGACAAAATCACACCAAGTGGGACTTTAAAGGCACACTTTTTATGAAAAGGTGTGGTTTAAAGTCACACTTGTTGTGATTTTGTCAAAACTCATTTTTAACTGAAACGTTTGACCACTCAATGGATAGAGAAAAATCTCAGCTACAAGATGGTGTAAAACATCTGAGATAAGAAAACAAAACAGATCAGGTCGGTGAAGTTGGTGTGACCCAAGTGTGATACTGTGACTTTTATGATTTTAGTATGATTTTGAAAATTTTGAGATAATTTTAGGGTCACTTTATGATGGTGGACAACCAAGTAGAATATGGATTTCTGGTTAGCAGCGACAGCTTTGCTAATTTGCCACAGGAAAGTTTGATTCATTTGGAGCTGTATGATTACCCGAATAATAAACAGGTTGGAATTATTTGAGGTTAGCTTTGATGTCATACAGACGTCATCGATATAACGTCCATTCAAATTCGACTTACAGCTGAGTCCAAAACTTAATTTTACCTCGTGTTTTAAATACGTTCGATAGTTCTATTTTGAAATTCTGCTCTAAAACTTTCAGTTGGGCAGGAGATGAGTGGGGAAATTAAAATTGATGACTCCTGACTTTTCAGTTATTTAATTTTTCGCAGATTTATTGTTATAAACCTAATATTTTTTTCTTTTAAAAGAGCGAAAACTCCAGATAACCCTCCTATAAAAAAACCTTTCTGGATTTCTTATTAGTGAGAACCAGCTTAATCGCAATGCCCTGAACCAAGCGATAATTGTAACAAGTTAGCTGGGAGTGAACCTACTGCCAGATCATTACTGGTCAACCAAAACGCTAGGATTTGGATCTGGCTTGATATTTTTCAGTGGAATGATGAATCCATTCTTACAGTCAATACAAAAAGTGGAAATAAATGTACTTTTCACATCCCTATTTTTAAAAGCGTCGTTTTAAAAATCACCGGCAGCTTCAGTTGAGTCATATATCAGATTGTCGCATGAATTAGAATCTGATTTGATATGAAGCCACGGCCTTTCAAAAAACAGCAAAAAATGGACAGTGGGTGACTTTTACTCAACTTTCATGGCGCAGTATGTAAAGCGTTTAGCTTTGCTACGTCGATAATAAAAAAGAGGCTACCGTATTTCTTCTAATTAGCAGTCCCCCCCATCCCCCTGATTCAAAATCGTGCTTTTGGCATTGTGTTTTTGGCCCACTTTTTGATCACTTCTCTCAGGCAAGTTGCCAACCATTTAATAGCTCATCTCTCTAGCTACAATATGGATGGTAACTTGCCTTAGAGAAGTGGTCAAAAAGTGGGCCAAAAACACGATGTCAAGAACACGATTTTGAATCAGTTAACGCTACTAATTAACGCATCCCCCCCTTCTGATTCAAAATCGTGTTTTTGGCATTGTGTTTTTGACCCACTTTTTGATCACTTCTCTCAGGCAAGTTGCCGCCCATTTGGTGGCCAGAAAGATGAGCTATTAAATGGTTGGTAAAGTAGAAGTGATCAAAAAGTGAGTCAAAAACACTGCCAAAAACACGATTTTGAATCAGGGGGGTGCGTTAATTGGAGTAAATACGGTAATTAGAGGAAATACGGTATTTTCTTAGAGGTCACGAGTTCACCCCCACCTCTGGACATCGTCAATTTTTCATTTTTTGAAATTTTTTTTTTTATTATTAGCCTGCCTGACGTAAAATCGAAAAGTAGACGTAGGTCATGAATCAGATTTTCAATTTTTCCTATAAAAATTTGAGTGCAGGTCTGATGAAAGTCTGTACTTTTGGTCAAATACAAGGAAAAAAGTTGAAAAATAATTTTCCGATATGGAAAATGCAAAAAGTGGTATTTTATGTAGCAAACGAAAGCTAAGAGTCTCGACTTTCATAGAAATTAGATAAATTTTCTAAAGGTTAGAATTTAGTAAACTAGAAGCCATTTTAAGTCCGCAACTTATTTTTCTAGTCAAATATGGGTAGCTTTTTAGTTTTCCGCAAAATTTTTCAAAAGTCACCTACTGCCCATTTTCGGTGTTTTGAAAGGCCGTGGAAGCAGATTAATCAAAGTTTTGACTATGCAACAAACTATTCAGTTGTGGGAGCAGCGCTACATCCATCCAGAATATTTCGACACTATAAAACCAGATGGTATTGTCCCTCTAGCCTGTCCTGATGTCTACGATTTTCCTTTTGTGTCTGAAAGATTCTGCGCCGAAATCATTGAAGTGGTGGAAAACTATGGGCAATGGTCTGATGGCGGTAATCATGTGAGTTTTATTTAATGATCAATTCACAAGGGAACATATGGTAGTGACCATGCGATATTGAAAAACCCTATATACCATTCGATAGAGCTTTGAAAATGCTTATTTGACATAAATATCCTTTTCTGCGGACGGCTCGATTTTTTAAATTAATAATGCGTTTGAAAGTTCAGCATAATTTTTTAGATTACCGTATTTCCTCTAATAAAGCCACCCCTCCTATTAGAGCCACTCCCTCTAATAAGGATGTGGATTACTACCTGACAAGGGACCACAGGCGCCTATCGGCGCCTCTATAGTATTTCGAAATTTCAATGAGGGGCTATGACTTCATTTATAAAAATAGGTATATCCCCTATTAGAACTCTTTTTTTTTCGCCTGTTCTTTTTTTAAAACGAAAGCTGACATTCTGGGGAACACGATGGTATTAGCGACAAAAGTGATTTCGCTATCTACGACCCGTTCTGGCCTTCGAAGTAAAAAAGCGTTACCCACCCACCCACACATGCCAAATACTATATAAGATAATGAGGTGTTCTAGATGAGGACTACTAAAAACCTGGGTTTTTATAGTTACGAATCGATAGTCACGAATTAGAATGGTCACTTACTCAAACAGGTAAGATTTCGGGATGGGATTTTTGCGTAATGATGAGAACAGGATCAAGATTTTAAAAGTAGAAAATTAGGATCTCGCACAAGCCTTGACTCACATAACCTATTGGTTCCCTGTCAACTATTTGTTCTCTGTTGTTTTTTTAACTTGTGCTTGGTCGCATGGTGGGCCAGCATACATCAGGATGGGCTCTTACTTGTAATCTAGTCTACATTGACCTTTAAAACAGGTGTAAAATAAGGCATGAGAGCTATAAATTAGCTCCCCTTACAGACACATGTTAGTAAAACCAAATAATGCATTTTGTAGATGGATTAATACAAGGTCTTCGATGTGAACTCATTTACAACATTTTCATTTATTTTGAGACTCTTAATTTAATTTTTCTAGAGTTTTACGTCCGAATCTTTGTTTGGGCAACCAACATGGCTGTATTGGGTTTCGATTTATTAGAGAAGTTTGAGCTAGAAAAATTTTCGTTTTTGGATTTTTCCGTTTTCGAAATTTCCGTTTTGGAGCTACATTCAACCCTTGATTTAACGACACTCCAAAAAGTTCGTTCCCACCTCTGACAGTTTTTTTAGCTTGATCTTTGAAGCCTTTTGCCAGTTGTCTTTGGTCAGTTCAGTCCGAAGCATCGCAAGGATTCTAATTTTGCCGATCGGAGAAAATACGATTTAACGACACCCTATTTTGAAAAAGGGGTGTGGTTGAATTGAGTACCAGCGGGTCTTTACGGCAAAACTGTTGTCATTTACAAAAACGATCGGCAAAATCAGAATCCTTGCGATGTTTCGGACTGAACTGACCAAAGACAACTGGCAAAAGACTTCCAAAATCGAGCTAAAAAAAGTGTTGGACCCGAGGTGGGAACGAACTTTTTGGGGTGTCGTTAAATCGAGGTTTTACTGTATCGGTTTTCCCTGGAATTTTCCCGGTTCCAAAAATATCAGTTTGGAAATTCGCTAATACTGGAGACTTCTGTCTTAAGTCTCTTTTCAGGATATCCTTGTTAGATGTCACGCTGAAAACCAAAACAAACCATTTTTTTTTCAAAATCATGTGGTGAATCCGGTTTGATAAGACCAAAATTTCGATTTGACTTATCCGAAACCTGATTTGGGTACCTTATGGTCAGGTGGATATACACCTGGATGGCCTGAAAAAAAATATAGTCAAAAAAATAAACAAACGATTAATTCTGACGTAAAATCATGTAAGAAGTCGGGTTGAATCGGACTAAAATTGCAATTTCCGCCACCTGAATCCAAAAGCCCCGGGTGGATACTCTGTGATAAGTGGATATCCACCTGGCTGAAAAATAAAAATTTGGTCAATACAAAAGCAAACCGCTTATTCTAACGTAAAATGGTGTAGGGATCTGGGTTTTATAGGACCACATTTGCGATTTTACCCATCTTAACCCCAAAATATGGGGTAGGTATTTTCAAGTAAGTGGATATCCACGTGGATGACCTGAAAAAATTATAGCCAAAATTGAAAACAAATCACTAATTCTTACATAAAATCGTGTAGGGAATTACGTTAATTACGACCAAAATTGATATTTCTGTCACCCGAATCACAAAACCCTGGCCAAGCTGGGGTAGGTGGATATCCACTTGGCTGGTCTAATAAATAAAGGTTTTTTTGATAAAAAAACAAATCATTTTTTCTGACACAAATTTTTGTAGAGAATTTGGTTTGTTAGGATCAAAATTGCGACTTTATCCACCCGGATTGCAAAACCTAGGTGCCTTATGGGTATCCACCTGGATGACCTAATTTTTTTTAGGTATAATCTAAAACAAACTACTATTTCCAACCTTAAATGGCATCAAGATCGTTGTTAAGACCGCAATCGCTATTCCTAAATCCCGAAACCCGGGATAGGTAGCCTAGAATCAGGTGAACATCCACCTGGATGACCCAAAAAACATCAAAAAATTTAAAACAAATCTAGCTATAATACTTAAAATTGCATATGAAACACGATTTGATAAGGCCAAAAAAATTTCACCAACTCCAACACCAACTACCCAAGTGGGTACTCGTGGGTAAATAGATATCAATCTATGCCAGAAGGGTGGACAGGCATGGCTCTATGGTAGGTGGGTATATCAGTGGGGTGGATATAAGCGTCACTAGGATGGTTATGTAGGCTTGAAGGAAGGATAGGTGGAAAAGTTCTAGGCTTCAACGATTTCTATGTACATATACATGAGTAAGAACAAGGCAAAATTGACCTATAACAAGGCTTTCAAAGAAAGAATGCTCAAAAAAAGATAAACCTGGAAAAAGAAAATTTCCGAACTCATTTCTTCAAAAATTTCTCTAAAAAAATCAAATTTCCAAACTGCCGAAAACGGAAAATTCCCCAAAAAGCTCCCGAAAAGCGAAGTTGCCGAAAATTGCAAAATATCTTTTTGAATCCGCATCTATTGACCAAAAGACCACCAAACCCCAGACTGAGAAGGTGAAGATTTTTGTAGACATCACTTGCGTCAACAGTTGTTTGGTTGTTAAGAAATGTTTTGTTGTTAGAAAAGTAGAATAAACTTCGCTTGAACGGCTTCTACTGTGTTGAAATTTTCGCCGGCACGTTTGGTGCCTACTAATTGGAAAAATAACTCACCCGCTCTGATAACTCATCCCTCTGGAGGGCATTCAAAAAATAACTCACCCGGGGGAGTTATTAGAGGAAATACGGTATATAGGGTTTTTCAATATCGCATGGTCACTACCATATGTTCCCTTGTCAGTTATTTGGAGATTGACAAATTCTTTACAGGATCGTCGTTTAGAAGGAGGATATGAGAATGTGCCTACAAGAGATATTCACATGAACCAAGTAAATTTTGCTCAGCAGTGGTTGACCGTAATCGATGACTATGTGGCTCCGATGCAAGAAAAAGTGTTCACCGGCTATTATCAAAGGGTATGTGTAGAACCAGGAATGGATTTTATGGCATTTTTAAAAAAGTAGACTTTGAGACCCCTTCTAAGAGCGTAGGGGCTTGGATGAAGTTAGGAGTTCAGATTTTTACACTCAGATAACTGATAATTGTTTGGTGGTGTTCTTTTTGCTTTTAGCTTGAACTACTCTGATTTCACACGGCATCCTAAAAATTATTTTCTAGCTAAATTGTGACTTAAAGACTTTAAAATAGGGGCCAAAATCCACATTTAAAAAATGCCGTTTAACCATCTCCAGCCGTATTTGTGGTTGCACACAAGGGGAGGACATACTTCAATTAATTTATTTGCAGCCAGCAAAGTCCAATATGATGTTTGTGGTTCGATACAGACCAGATGAACAAGCTTCTCTTCGTCCTCACCATGATGCCTCCACCTACAGTATAGATATTGCATTGAACAAGCGGGATGTGGACTACGAGGGAGGTGGGGTCAGGTATATTCGCTATAATTGCACTGTGCCTGCAGATCAAGTTGGTAAGTAGTTTTTTAAAAATAGTTATCCAATAAGAAGTCAATTTTTAGGGTGGTCGATGTTATTCCCAGGGCGTCTAACTCACCTCCATGAAGGTTTGCCAACTACCAAGGGTACTCGCTACATTCTGGTTTCTTTCATTAATCCGTAAATTGACGGAATTAAGCAATATTTTTATTTTGAGAAATTGTAATTCTTGCCTATTCTCTGCCATAAAATTTTAAATTAGTCATTTAAGCATATTGCTTTAACTTTTTTGGCTCTATATGTATTGGGGGTCCTCCCGAACAAAACATGTCATGGTCCCCCCTGTTGATTTTTTTCGAAAATTTTTTTTGCCCGAAAGTCTCAAAAACGTGTGTGAAATCATATGAAACTACATATTTTTTCAGAAAAATGTACTTCGCCGAAAACGAGAGGTTTATCGTCGATTTCAATGCTTGCGAAGACATAGATTTTTCGCAAATCTTTCGCATATTTTTCGCATATTTTTACTGGACAATATCTCAAGCATCAAATGGTTGGCTCAAACTAGGATGATAGCTAATTCAATGGTATGGTGTTTGCATAGCGCATCTTTATTGGTGTCAAGCTTTCTGCGTTGTTGTTCTGCGTCAAAGAATAAATTTTTTCGAAAAAAAAATTAAAAACAATGGGGGGGGGGGACAGAAGCAAAAATTTTGAAATTTTCGAAAAAAATCAACAGGGGGGACCAAAGCTCCTCATTGCAAGGGATTGGGGAAAGGATGTTTTTAAACTCAGGTCCGGCATATGATTTTGCATGTTTTTTTCGGGAGGACCCGCAACACATATAGAGCCACTTTTTATTGAAACTTATTTTGTTAGGGGGAATAATTTATTCAGTATATTTAAGGTCTCACCTTTTTAAACAGTGCTTTAGTCAATTTGTTGATTTTTTGCCAATAAAGCGTTTATGTCATATTTTTTGTAATATTTCGACAAACAAATAGGGTTGCAGAACTGTGGCACATAGCAATGCATGCATCACACGAAATGTGCATTGTGGTGCATTTGCAAAGTTTGGAGCTGAAGTCAAAATTTATAAAATGCCGTGTTTTCTCTAATAAGGCGTCCCCCTCGATTTTGAAGACCTGTATCTCAGTCTAGACTAAATATTTTGCAAAGTTTTTTATGCGTTTTCTTAACTCTCGCAAACTGACTGCAATTTTCAGATTTTAGTTAAGCACCCTAAAATGTCGAGATCGAATTCCAAAAAATAAGGCGGCCGACCGCCTTATTAAAGAAAATACGGTAGCTATTTTTAATTTACTTTATCGATCGGTACGAGTTTTATAATTTTATAAGTACTACAGTTTTTGTCGAATCACCTGCAGTATTTTGCCAGTTGCTTGACGATCAAACTATTGAAATTAGCTCAGTAGACTTGATGAACGAAGACATTTTGATGGTAGTTTACTCAAAAAAAGAAGAGTTTGTTAGTGAAAATTCGGCATCAAATCCAGTAATTTCATTATGGACCACCGCAGCAGCAAGAATTCACTTGATAAATATTTTGGTTGACAAATGCCCAGCCCAGATCCTGTTTGATAAAGATTCTTGCATATGAAACAGCCAAAAAGCTTTTGAAAACAAATTTATTTCCCAAAAAATAACCCTACAACCAGGGAAAATACAACCAAAAAGAAATACCATTACTCTCAATGGGGACGTAGAGTTCTTGTTGTCCATCGTTCCACGACATCGCAAATGAATGTAGTCAACATTTTTGAATAATCAAATCAAAAAGGAAAAATTGGAGTGACTAAATGATCTTGGTGTGATCAAATACTTGCTTACTGGACCAAAAAAGATCTTTTTTGCTGAAAACATGGAAGTTCTATGTAATGTTACCCACCCGATGGACATGGATAGTTGTTTCACCACCCATAGACAGCCTTCCAAATATCAAGCTATACACAAAATTACTGCATTACTTTTTAAAAATTTGCGTAGGTAGCTCCTTGCCCCATCGATATTCCCAGAAAAATTCACAGGAAATCTGAAACGAGTTGAATAGATCAGCCACGTTCTTTGCGACTGGAAACTTCTCGATAGCAGGCTCCTGACTGCCGGCAAACACCACTCCAATGTAGATAAAACGGCGAGAGATCTTGAGATTCCGGAGCATGAACTTAGCAACATCAATGACGCGCTAACCCAAAAACTAATAATATGTCAAAAGAAAGCGCATGAAACTAGCTTTCGGATAACACACAAGAATATGCTGGTTATATTTTAATTTTGGATTTTACAAGCCATTTTATGTCAATACCCTGAATCCCTTGAAACAAAATATTTTCAAAAAAACTGGGTTTTTTTTTAAATTTAATTTTTCAAACCGTGGCAAATTTCATACCAAGAGAAAGTCCACATTGTTAGCTACAAGATGGTTCGTGTTGAGCAGTATTTTTAAAAGTCACACTATCACACTTGGGTCACACCAACTTCACCGACTTTTTTATCTGAAATTTTGTTTTCTTATCTCAGATGTTTTTACACCATCTTGTAGCTGAGATTTTTCTCTATCGACTGAGTGGTCAAACGCTCCAGTTAAAAATAATTTTTGACAAAATCACACCAAGCGTGACCTTAAAGTCACAGCTTTTTATAAAAAGTGTGGTTTAAAGTCACACTTGGTGTAATTTTGTCAAAAATTATTTTTAACTGAAACGTTTGACCACTGAATCGATAGAGAAAAAATCTCAGCTACAAAACGGTGTAAAACATCTGAGACAAGAAAACAAAATTTTAGATAAAAAGGTCGGTGAAGTTAGTGTGACCCAAGTGTGACAGTGTGACTTTTGAAAACACTGCTAACTAACTTAGACCAGAAAAAGAGTTAGTTTTTTGGAATGCTCATTTTTAATTAAAATTATCAGTATGGAAAAAAAATAAGATACAGTCTAAAAAGGCAAAACTTCTCCAAAATATACCCTCATTGTCAACAAAGACTACTCTATAAAAAATTTTTCTCTTTTGCAGAGTAAAAAATTTGGTTTCTAAAAGACGATCGTCAAAAACGAAATCCTTGCGATATTCGGGACCAGACTGTATAATCAAGCAAAAGTCGTGCGGAAAAATTAGAAAATTTTAGTAAAAAAAGTGTCAGACCCTAGGCGAGAACAACATTTTTGGGTGTACACTATGCAAAGGTTTGATTATGTCGTTGAATGACAGCATAATTTAGAGCTATCGAGAAAAAAGTATCGTTGAATCGAGGGCCTCTACTAAGCAATTTAACTAGAAACCAACCAAATGAATTTAAAGGTCTAGTTAAATCGAGGGTTGACTGTACAATCTATGAATTATAAGACCAGATTGACTTTTCTAGCAGTAATTATTTATTTTTTTATTTTTATTGATTTTGATGGACTGAAAACGGCAAGTATCACTATATTGAGGACTTTTTTTATCAGTCGTGACCAGCTAGGGTTGTCCGACAATTGTCCGAAAAAATTGCAATTGTCCGATAAAACAGTGAAAATGACGGGACAATTGTCGAACAATTCTCCGCGTTTGCAATTGTCCGACAATTGCCCTACCCTACGACCAGCCATAGGTGTCACGACATCGGTGTGTCGCTTTATCGAGGTTTGACTGTATCGACCATCTTTTGAATTTTTTGCTTTGGAGAATGAGGCAAACCAAATTTTTTTTCGAATTTTCGGAAACCAAAGTTTTTGCTCTATATGTGTGGGTGTGACCTCCGAAAAAATACAGGGTGTTTCAAATTTTTCTGACACCTTTGAACAGTCATAACTTTTTTTGCAGGTCGAATTTTCAATTTCTCTAAACGCAGATCGACTCAGTTTTTTATGAAATTTTTTTTGACATATTAGGCAAAAAAAATTTCGATCAAATTTCGAAAAAATGCCTTGGTCCCCCCTGTGGATTCCAAAATATGCAAAATTCACATTTTCGGAATATTTTTGAATCCACAAGGGGGACCAAGGCAATTTTTGGCTCTATATGTGTTGGCGGTCCTCCCGAAAAAAACATGCCTTGGTCCCCCTGTTGATTTTTTTGGCTCTAGGTCTTGGTGGACCAAGGCAAAAAATATTGAAATTTTTCGAAAAAAATCAACAGGGGGACCAAGGCATGTTTTTTTCGGGAGGACCCCAACACATATAGAGCCCAATTTTCCGAAATTTGATCGAAATTTTTTTTTTGCCCAATATGTCAAAAAAAGTGTCATCAAAAACTGAGTCGATTTGGGTTTACAAAAATTGAAAATTCAACCTGCGAAAAAAGTTATGACTGTTTAAAAGTGTCAGAAAATTTTGAAACACCATGTAAATACCTTAGTCACCCCTGTTGATTTTTTTCAAAATTTTTCTTATTTTTAGGCTTTTTCTTAGGCGCAGGGTAAACCAGCGTAATTCCATTGATCTGGGTAGTGCCTTGAATCTTTAGGGCCTGCCTTTAATTAAAATATGTCTTGTTTTAGAAAATATCTGCTTGTTTCCATTATGTTTTTAAAATTTAATTTTAACGCTTAATTTAACGAAGAATTAATTTCTAAATGATCAATGCTCACCGAGCCGAAAACCGAAAACCAAAAGTCTTGGAGCGCCGAGCCGAAAATCGAAATTTTTTGGGTTTTGTTGCGTCGAGCCGTCAACCCTAGTAAGGAAACTTTTGTGAACACAATTTTGTTCAATATCTCTTATTTAAATTGCATCAGTATTAGCAACAAGCATTCAAATATCGACTATTCTGACAGTTTTGTGTTTTCCTGTAACAAATTTTCCGAGCAATCTCATAAAACTCCTTACATGCTTTTATTGAGAACGCTAAATTTCTCGTAGACAAGCACGCTACAAATGTTTTAGTCATAATATCTTTTGCCACGGATTTAAAATAAAATTTCTTGCAATTTTTTATAGTAATTTTGTTACCTTTTCTCCAGCGAAATGTTACGAAAGCTTATATAAAGTTTTTTATTTACCGTATTTACTCTAATAACTCTCCATGAGGAGTTATTTTTCAACCCCGAAATTGTTAATCAAAATTGGCCCTAACTCTGAAATCTTAGTAAAAAACGAGGGGTGGGCAGTTATTAAAGGGTGAAGAGTTAATAGAGTATATAGGATATATATAATTTTTAGCAAAAACTTGTCTTATTTTTGCATCTTTTAGGGGGGGGGGAGGTTTGGTGGTACTTTCTTATACGCGTCGCACTGAGTCGACTGTTCTAATCCAGCTAGGTGCACATGTTATTTATTTTTTTTTATCAAATTGATTGACTTCTAGGGCGAAAAACTATAGAGGAATCGATTGAAATTATTTCCAGCAGTGAGGTGCCATCACCAACTGCCTTGATTTTGCGATTTCAAGCAAATGACCATTAAAATAAAAGGAACCCAACCAAAATGATGCGTACTTAGTTATATATCGCCTGAATCTCTAATAGAGATTCTCTATACATTTCTCATTTCTCATTCGTTTAGTGATTTTTTAGAGTCGAAATTTCCCGAGGAATCAGATCAAAAAAATTTCCACAGCAAAATCACTTTAGAAAAATACCTAACTTGCGAAGGTTTGACCAAGGAAGAAAAGAGTACTATAGAGGGGTAGGATTTCGGTATTATTTTGGAACTTACTTGTTTTGCAATTTTAATTTACATGATCATTTACAACCATATACTAAAATGACGCCAAGAAGCAGGGCTACATTTTGTGTATAAGGTTGTAAATTACTATGTAAATTAAACTGCATAAACGTCAGTTCCAAAAATAATACTGAAGAGTTCCGGGACCTGGGTGGGATGGCAAGGAATCGGTTATTGTTCGAATTTAATCATGAGTTTGTTTTTTCTCTGTATAATAGCTCAAATGAAAGCCCAGAACCTTGACTACATTTTAGTATATGAAACATGTGACTTGTAGAAAAAAGCCAGAAAATATCAACTAACCCAGTCAAAGAAAAACCTCAAAAACGATCGATTTTTGGTAATTTCGCCTATTTTAGCCTGGATACAAGCTCCGGTAGGTGTAAAACCTTGCGCTGATGATCTTGTTGGATAGCCAAGAGTGTAAGGATAATTTTGACATCAAATTTGTAAATAAAAAGAGAAAAAAATAAGGTGTGCAACCAGTGATAGTCAAACCTATGACTTAGGTGATGCGTATATCAAAGTCCCCCTTTTAAAGGGACATGCCCGTGCGTTTTGAAAAGTTAAAGGGGCATGCTCACCTGTTTAAATTCTGTCCCCGCCAATTTGAAAAATTTTCCTAATCATTGAACTTCTGTACGGATTTTTCAACTTGGTTTCTGACATAACTATACCTAAAATTAAATTCTAGGCCCTGTTTTGTCAGAAACCAAGTCGAAAAATCCGTACAGAAATTCAATGATTCGGAAAGAAAATTTGGGGACAAAATTTGAACAGGTGAGCATGCCCCTTTAAGGCGGGGATTAGCAGTTTTTTATTAATCGTTTCATTTTCCACTCGTTCTGCGTCGAATCTGATATTGATGACCTCATACCACTTTTAAAAACTAGGCAGAAAACTTAAAAAATTTAGATAAGAACGCATGTAAAAATTTGTCGAGAAAGAAAAGAACTGCTGGTCGCCCGCCTTTTCTCCGTGTCGCGCACAGACATGCCCCTTTAAAGTCGTTTGATCTGGCTGCCCAAAATTTGTCTACGTTGTTTTTCTCGTACCAAATGCTTTTTTTGTGTCAAAGTGTTAAATCTGATATTTACTATTCTAAATCATTTTTAAAAGCCTTTTTAGTCAACCATATCCGGCTTTATCACTTACAGTCAAACCTCGATATAGTGGCCCCACCTCAAGTTCGTTCCCGCCTTCGGTCCGACACTTTTTTCACCCTGATTTTCGAAGTTTTTTACCACTTCTGTTTTGACAGTCTGGTCCCAAATATCGTGAAGATTACGATTTTCCCAGTCGTTTTTCAAAAACTGAATAATTTTTCCATTTGAAAATGAAAACCTCGATACAGTGGCCCCTATTTAAAAATTAAAGGAAAAAAGGAAAAACTATATCGAGGTTTGACTGTATCTGCAAAAGATTACAATAATAAAATAGAGGCAATAAAAGTTTGTTAAGGACTGCTAAAATTAGTCCTTCAGACTACATCTTGGTTTTGACCTTATATACCAAAAAAATTGTCATCAAAAACTGAGTCGATCTGCGTTCACAGAAATTCAAAAAACGGCCTTTAAAAAAAGTTATGACCGCTTAAAAGTGTCAGAAAAATTTGAAACACCCTGTAAATCGGATTCGCACTCTTAAGCCACAGGCATGCGGTGAGAATCCGAGCACGGCTTCAGAAAGCGGATCCACTTGATTTTTATCCACAAATATATGTTATATTAATAGCTCATTATGTAGCCCGGTTCCATAGATACAAGATGACATCGATTTTTTAAGTTTTACAATCGAGATAAAAAATATTGCGGGCGTTTCCAAGTGACGGGCGATTTGGATAGAACTGTAGCCTTATGCAACTTTTTAATTTTTCAAGGAAACTTTTTTAGAACATCGATTCCAAGCATGTCTGCAAAAAATCCGAACACCTCTGAGCCGAAAAAGACGAACGGCAAAGCTGTGTCTTCGTGGAAAAAAGATGTGGATACTATATTTGGCTATTTGCGAAATATTCGCAAGCAACCTGTCACTCTGCAGGCTAGTTTTGGTGTATTACATTCAATTAACAACTTATACTGGATATTTTTTAGATTGCTGTAGGAGTCAGTGGTGGAATGTAACTTTTTAACACGCGAAGCCCTGACTGTAAGACCAGCTCATGCTGAATCTTTCTGTATATAGGAGTATGGGTTTTAAACCGTGATCAAGTGACCTAATAAGCGGTTTCAAATACTCGACCATTTCAGGCAGGTGAAGAATCTCCTAGGAGGAATATATCTAGGGTTGGCGAAGGATCGGATTCTTCGATTCAAAGAATCGAAAAGTCGATTGGAATCGAAAATTTTCGAAGAATCGGATCGGATCGAAAGTCGAAAATCGTTTTTTTCGAAGAATCGGATCGAAAGTCGAAAATCGTTTTTTTCGAAGAATCGGATCGGATCGAAAGTCGAAAATCGTTTTTTTCGAAGAATCGGATCGGATCGAAAGTCGAAATTTTCGAATAATCGAATCGGACCGAAAACCAAAAATTTTGAAGAATTAACTCAGACTAAACTTATAATTTTTGAGCTATTGGATTTCATAGTTAGTATTTTTTAACTAGTCTTCGGGCCCCGCATTCGCGGGGCCAGCCCGTGGTATTCAAAAATACCCTCTATTTCTCTTTTTCTATCCAAACTTTCCACGCAACTTCTTTCCGTAGCATCTTTTACTCTTTTTTTCGTTGCGCAGTATTGAAGGTTTGATTGTAATGAAAAGGAATGGAAGCCTAATCGCAGAGGCCTAAGGATGATGTAGGCTTGTTTGTTTTATAATAAGAATATCGTGGACGATTGAAAACTGGGTTGCAATGCCCTGACTATATATTGGTTTGATTATGATGATTGGAGGATGAATTAAAATTGTTGAAGATAATTGGAGCTTTGGTTGAAAAGATCCGATGAAAAGACCCGGATCGATATCCAACCACTAATCATTGTTGTATTAGAGAGCCATGATTGAATTTGAATTATAATGGTGGAGGTTGATGATAATTGAAGTGTTGATAATTGTTGATAATTGAACTGTTGATAATTGAAGATTAGATGGAGATGGTTAATGATTCAGTTAGAAAGGCAGAAGGACGGTAATAAACAATGTATCTGCTGTGTTGTGTAGCCCCCGATTGTAGTTGGATTGCACCGGCTGAGGTTGACTGGAAGCTGAATCAGTTCAAATAAATGAATTGACCAATCCAGCCATTTGAATCGATTCAAATGAATGAATTGACCAATCCAGCCATTTGAATCGATTCAAATGAATGAATTGACCAATCCAGCCATTTGAATCGATTCAAATGAATGAATTGACCAATCCAGTCATTTGAATCGATTCAAATGAATGAATTGACCAATCCAGCCATTTGAATCGATTCAAATGAATGAATTGACCAATCCAGCCATTTGAATCGATTCAAATGAATGAATTGACCAATCCAGTCATTTGAATCGATTCAAATGAATGAATTGACCAATCCAGCCATTTGAATCGATTCAAATGAATGAATTGACCAATCCAGTCATTTGAATCGATTCAAATGAATGAATCGACCAATCCAGCCATTTGAATCGATTCAAGTGAATGAAGAGAGTTTCAATTGGCATTTCCACCTTGACCTTCTTTGGAGCACTTGGACCATTACCATTAACTTCAACTTCAACTTCTTAACTTGGACCATTAAGCATTACCTTTCTTTTCTATCGCTTCCTTGTGCCTAGATGATCGCAGATGGTCCTTAAGGGATGATGTACCACCGCAATATTTGAGAACATAACCGCACTCGCAAGTCGCTTTATCCAAGACCTTCTTGAAATGCTCCCAGACGACCCTTGGCATTCTTCTTTAATACAAATCATATCCAATTAGAACCAGACAAAAAATTGGCAGAATAGAATCAGAACTTTCGACTGGAAGAATCGGAAAGTCAACCAATAACGATTCTTCGAAAAATTTTCGAAGAATCGGATCGAACCGAAAGTCGAAAATCGAAATTTTCGAAGAATCGGATCGGATCGAAAGTCGAAAATCGAAATTTTCGAAGAATCGGATCGGATCGAAAATCGAAAATCGTTTTTTTCGAAGAATCGAATCGGATCGAAAGTCGGAATTTTCCGACTTTTCGACTGAAAAAGTCGAAAACGAAGAATCGCTTCGCCAACCCTAAATATATCACTTGTTCTCAGACTACATCTATCACTGTGATATTTCAAAATGAGTGTAAGGATCTGCTCTTTCGAATGAGTCTATGTGCACGACAAACAGGCAGCAAAATGCTAGACGATATATTGCACTCTTAATTTTCTTTACAAAGTCAGCCAGGAATATGCCAAGACCAGGTATCCTTTAAATTCCAACTCCAGGAAAAGTGCTGGTCTTACCTCTTCTCCTGTAATTTCTGAGTGATTTTTGTTGAATTTTTGTGCTTAATTTCCGCCTATGTTGTAGCTCTTGAATTTCTCTACAAGTATTGACCACGCATTGAGCAGTTATACACAGGTAGGACATGCCCTCGAGCAGCTTTGAGTGGAAATTTGACTAGTGGGGAAATGGTGGATTTGTGTGTTGGACGCATAGTTGGATCGCCGCCGCCGCGGCGGCGGTGGTTTTTTGGAGGTGCCCAACTATGGTTGGATGGTGGTCGTCTAGCTTTTTGCATCCTGTTTGTCGTAGACTCATTCGAAAGAGCAAAACCTTACAGTCATTTTGACATATCACAGTGATAGATGTAGTCTGGGAACAAGTGATATATTCCTCCTAGAAGATTCTTCACCTACCTGAAATGGTCGAGTATTTGAAACTTGTCACTTGATCACGGTTTAAAACCCATACTCCTATATACAGAAAGATTCAGCGTGAAATTCTGCACCAGAATGAACTGGTCTTACAGTCAGGTCGGGGCGAGTTAAACTCTCTTTTTTGTGGAACTATATGTGCTTTTTCAGGGTTACTGGTTATTTGTTCTCAAAAACTAGTAGATTTGTAGCTGTTCTTACTGGATGCTCTTTGATTCTTCTTCAGGTAACTTTGATTTTTGTAATAAAAAAGTATGCAGTACAATATTCAGTGTACGGTCAAATCTCGTTGACCCAACACCCCAAAATTACTTCCAGTCTAGAACCCCACACTTTTTTACCCCAATTTTAGAAGTATTTTATCAGTATTTTTTTTTTGAAGTATTAGTATTTTTTAGTATTAGTATTATATTTGGTGCGGGTCTTACATCCCATTTCAATTTCCCAGATCTTTTCCAAAAGTAATTTTTTAAGATGTATTTTCTTATTTTATGCAAAAACATTTAAAGGTTCACCCATTCGGGGCTTGGTGGCTTTGGATTGAGCCACATACCTCAGACGCAAATCACTCGAAATAGACTCTGGATCCATAAAAACATGCATACCAGAGTTTCTATATGCGGTAGGCCCCAGAAAGTAAAAACCTGTTCAAAATCTATCATTTTTACCTACACTTCGACATGTAAATATGGATGACACAACAATAGCACCACTGAAAGCACTAAATACACTACTGCAACATTGAAGAACCAAGATAGCCGACTGTGCTATGACTGAGATTGACCACCATGCATCACTAAAAGCAATAAATACACTACTGAATCACAAAATAAATCACAATAATCACAGTTCAGCTCATTGCGTTTGACCGCTTTAATTTTTTTCAGCCCCACCCAGACTTAGGCCAAACACGAGCGCCGCAACAATCGTAAACTATTTAGATTTTCAAAAATTTTATATTCTTTTCTTAAAAATTTTGCAATCAATGTGACCGCCAGCAGTTCTACAAAAAGATTTAAAAAATTGGGTGATTAAATCAATTTAAATGGTGTTTCGGGTTTGTGTTTCGCCATACCCCGAAACTTACACCCGAAACACCATTTAAATTGATTTAATCACCCAATTTTTAAAATCTTTTTGTAAAACTGCTGGGGGTCATATTGATTAAAAAATTTTTAAGAAAAGAATATAAAAATTTTGAAAATTTAAATAGTTTACGATTGTTCCGACACTCGTGTTTGGCCTAAGTCTGGGTGGGGCCTAAGAGAACCAACCACTTACTAACTCGAGAAAAAAATAATGAAACAGCTTTAAAAAAGTGACAGCCAGGTGACCAGCTAATGGTGAAATTGCAAGACTTCTAAAAAATAATCAGTAACCCGTTACCCTTGCAATTTTTAAGACTAAAGTTGCAGGATAGGATTAGTAAAAGACTCCTAAGATCAAGGTAAAAAAGTGTCTGAACCCAGGCTGCAAAAGGTTTTTTGGGGGTCACAGCTTTACCAGGTCCGACTGTATATAGAAACCATTTTCACTTTAATCTTTATTTATAAATTCTATATTCCTTTTAAAAAATTTAAAATTTGTAAAATTTAAAAAATTTATAAGCTATCAAATAATAATAAACCGCTTAATTTTTCAGTTTTTTAACTACCGAGGTTATCTGAAATTCAACCGAAGCCAGCTGCGGAAAGATTTGGTACATTGTTGAAGACGCTAAAAGTACTCACTCGATTTTTTATTTATTTTAGGATGACTTGCAAGATACTGTCAGAGCGGAGCTTGGACTTGCCAACAAATTATCTTTGCCGTCAGGGAAAGAAGTAAGTCATTTGCAAATACATACCTTGTTGAAAAAAGTTCTTTTGATAATCGGACTTGTCGAAAAATTGAATTGATTGAATTGAAAAATTAGTAAATTTGGAGATTTTAAAATTGCGGAAATTTCAAAATTAGGAATGCGGTCCGGATTCCGGAAATTTCAAAGCCAGGAATGCGGTCCGGATTCCGGAAATTTCAAAATTAGGAATGCAGTCCGGATTTTTTAAAAAGGGGGTACACATTGGATAGCGAATATTTTGAACTCTCAGATTCAAATCCCTTGGGTGCACACCCTGTTTTTACTCCATTTTTTTACGTTTTATATACAATCTTTGTTATCAAAATGATGCTCAGGCTCTTGGCTATTCAACAAAACCATCAGCACAGAGTTTTATAAGCTGCTTCAGCTGACTGAAAAGCTAGGACCTAGCTTTAACCTTCGCATTAGACCAAAATCCATAATTTTGGGCTTTTCTCACAGTTTCGATTGGTACATATTCCATTCTTATTTGTCACTGCCTATTTTCTGGATGCTTGCAAGGCATCTAACTGTTTTACTCAAGTTCATCCAGTCAAACAAACATAAACTAGGAAAATTGCTGAAGTGGTAGGCCCCTTGTTTTGAACTGGAGTAGGATGGCGTGGAACTGGACATCTTCGAACTTTTTTTTTCGGAACTAGACTAGAGTCCTAATTAACTTTTTCTATGTATAATAGCTCAAACAAAAGCCAAACCTTCGCAAACTTTCCAATTTTCTGAATCGATTTTTGTGTGGAAACATTTTCATGTGATTCCTCATCAAATTCTGACTTTAAAAAGTTTATATGACCTTGTGAGAAGTCAGTAAAATGGGTAGAGGAGCAGGCGATGCAAACCAAAGTATATGGCTTGGGCTGGTCTCCTTAATTTTTATGGTCATTTATATAAAATTGCAAAATTAAGGTAGTTGCTAACAGCAAAGCAGTGCTGGAATTTCCTCTAGGGGCCCTTTAAAAACCACAGAGAGGCGAAAAATTGAAATAAAATCTCAAAATAAAATAAAATAAACCCTAAAAATGCATAAATTTTGAATATTTGGAATTTCCGGATTTTCGAACTTTGGCCGGACGGATTCTGGATTTAAAAGTTTGGACCGGACGGATTCTGGATTTTGGAGTTTGGACGGACGGATTTCGGATTTTTTTCAATGTCAAAAACCGGAACGGATTCCGGAAAATCCATTCGGATTCCGATCCTGAGCCCAAGCCTACCTTAACATACTATTTTTATTAAAGCTCGCAGACTTTTTGTCCAAGAACGCCAACCTTCTATTGGGATTCGTCGCCGGAAATCTGATTGCTATATGGCTTTGTTTTGCAGCTGGACGATTTTGCAAGCAAGAACGCTTATCTTTTGGGTGGATATGTGGCAGGCAACATGATCGGCTACGGACTGGGATGAATGAATTTAGCGAGAATCTGACCGACAAGGAAAAAGAAACTCTCCAGATTGTCGCTTTCAAAGCAGTTTATAATTTTATTTTTCGCAGAAGATAATAATTTTGTATGTAAAATACATTTTTTGCTTTTTGGATTGTATTTTCAATTAGACTTTGTGAATTGATTCGCTTTAATTTTTTTCCTGTCAATACTTTTTTGTCGTACAAAACTTTTTTTGTCGCAGACACACTTATTTTTGTCACAGATTTTGGTTTCGCCTGTTTCTCTTGAATTTTCTGATGTTTTTTTTTGAAAGTGATAACACTATCAGATAGCCCTGCGATTCTAGTTTCTAATAAGGTATAATTTAATGCAATATCTTTGCGAAAAATAACACAAAACGTTAAAAGCATGGAGTAAATCGTTTTTTCGACTTGCTTCATACTTTTTGAGTGATTTTTTGCAAAGCCATTGCAGCAAATGATATGTTGTTAGAACAGGGCTTGGAAATGTCCTTACTTATAAGATTCGTCCTTATTTTGAGACCCCAAATCTTATTTTTTCTTAAGCCCTCATCAAACTCCCGCGAGACAAAAGTCGCGAGACAAACTTTAATCGGTTGGTAAACATAATTTATTATTTCACTTTTTTAGATATTTTTTACTCAAACTGATCAGCAGAATCTAGCATACATTTTGGAATTCAAAGATTTTAAAAATACTTGAAAAAAGTTTGTTATTGAAGCTTGTCTCGTGACTTTGACAGGTGTCTCGTGACTTTGTCAGGTGTCTCGTGACTTTGTCAGGTGTCTCGTGACTTTGTCAGGTGTCTCGTGACTTTGTCAGGTGTCTCGTGACTTTGTCAGGTGTCTCGTGACTTTGTCAGGTGTCTCGTGACTTTGTCAGGTGTCTCGTGACTTTGTCAGGTGTCTCGTGACTTTGTCAGGTGTCTCGTGACTTTGTCAGGTGTCTCGTGACTTTGTCAGGTGTCTCGTGACTTTGTCAGGTGTCTCGTGACTTTGTCAGGTGTCTCGTGACTTTGTCAGGTGTCTCGTGACTTTGTCAGGTGTCTCGTGACTTTGTCAGGTGTCTCGTGACTTTGTCAGGTGTCTCGTGACTTTGTCAGGTGTCTCGTGACTTTGTCAGGTGTCTCGTGACTTTGTCAGGTGTCTCGTGACTTTGTCAGGTGTCTCGTGACTTTGTCAGGTGTCTCGTGACTTTGTCAGGTGTCTCGTGACTTTGTCAGGTGTCTCGTGACTTTGACAGGTGTCTCGTGACTTTGTCAGGTGTCTCGTGACTTTGTCAGGTGTCTCGTGACTTTGTCAGGTGTCTCGTGACTTTGTCAGGTGTCTCGTGACTTTGTCAGGTGTCTCGTGACTTTGTCAGGTGTCTCGTGACTTTGTCAGGTGTCTCGTGACTTTGTCAGGTGTCTCGTGACTTTGTCAGGTGTCTCGTGACTTTGTCAGGTGTCTCGTGACTTTGTCAGGTGTCTCGTGACTTTGTCAGGTGTCTCGTGACTTTGTCAGGTGTCTCGTGACTTTGTCAGGTGTCTCGTGACTTTGTCAGGTGTCTCGTGACTTTGTCAGGTGTCTCGTGACTTTGTCAGGTGTCTCGTGACTTTGTCAGGTGTCTCGTGACTTTGTCAGGTGTCTCGTGACTTTGTCAGGTGTCTCGTGACTTTGTCAGGTGTCTCGTGACTTTGTCAGATGTCTCGTGACTTTGTCAGGTGTCTCGTGACTTTGTCAGGTGTCTCGTGACTTTGTCAGGTGTCTCGTGACTTTGTCAGATGTCTCGTGACTTTGTCAGGTGTCTCGTGACTTTGTCAGGTGTCTCGTGACTTTGTCAGGTGTCTCGTGACTTTGTCAGGTCTCTCGTGGCTCTGACCCGCGTCTGATGAGGCCTTTAGAGTTCTACGTCAAAATCTTATTTTTCAGCCCCAAAAGGGAACTCCTGCACAATATGCGCCCCAACACTGAGGATCCGTGAGGTTCGCCAATTTATTGATTCTGAATGGAAGATGAATAAATAAAGCTATTTTGTATAAATAAATTACATAAAAACAAAGATTTCTATGGCCCGAAAATTCAAAAAAGGTTGCGGCGCATAATGTGCAGGAGTGCCCCAAAAGAGCAATAAGCACTGCATAAAGTAGCATATTTTTGCTGAAATGCCCTAAAATGTCCTTATTTTGGGCAAATGTCCTTATTTTTAAAATTTTGAGCTGGAAGCCGTGCGTTAGAAACTAGAATCGCAGGGCTACTTGATAGTGTGATTACTTTTAAAAAAGGTTAAAAAAAATTCAGGAGAAACAGGCAAAAACAAAATCTGTGACAAAAATAAGTGTGTCTGCGACAAAAAAAATTATTGCCCTTTTTTAACAAAAAAAAATTGCTTGTACGTTATTTTCATCAGCAACAAGTTGTAATAAAGGCGTAAAATATAATAATTTCATGGAGTTTAGTTTTGCATCTAGGAAAAAGGTTTTTTTTATTATTTTTTGAGTAAAAGAGACATCAGCAGTCATTAAACAGATTTTCGATTAGATCATCGTTATAATAGAAGTCCCCTGTGCTTGAAAAATTTCAAAATTTTCTAAAGTTCTAAGTCGTGTAAACTGCATGATAAATTGCTTTAATACTTTTGACGGGCCATACCAGTTCGTGCTGAAAGGGCCATACCAGTAATATTTTTGAACCGTCACTGTTTTTACTTGTTTCACGTTAAATCCAGGATTTTGAAACTTTCCTTTATTCAACTCTTTATTAGACTTAAATCTTGAAAAAAAAATTTGCTACTTAAAAGGGCATGCTCACCTGTTTCACAGTTTGTCCCCGCCAGTTCAAAAATTTTTTCCGAATCATTGAACTTCTATACAGATTTTTCAGCTTGGTCTCTAACAAAATAAGGCCTTAAATTTAATTTTAGGTTATTTTTGTTAGAAACCGATCTAAAAAATGCGTACAGAGGTTCAATTATTAGGAAAAGTTTTTAAATTGGCGGACACCAATTTTGAATGAACGGGCATGCTATTCAAGAAGCAAAAACTATCAATGACCGTACCAATAAAGTACCAATGACACTTTTCAATGAAAAATTAAAATGCTTTACTATATAATATTTAGTTAAGATTCCTGGTTAAATCTGGTACTGATGACTTGAAACTTTTTTCAAATCACGTGCGTCGTTTCCAACAAGTTTCCAAAAGAAAAAAACACTGCTGTTCTATGCCTGTTTTTTACTGTAACACACTGGTATGCTTCTTTGAAGTGCTTTTTAGACTCGAAATTTAGGCACTTTTATCAGTTAAAAAAATTTTAATTTTTTTTAAATTTTACTACCCTCCAACTATCTTAATTGTTTTATATTGGAAATCCTTGTATAATTTCAAATCTTATCAACTATGCTACACTTTCTGAATGGGTAAATACCCGGGTATTTACCGGTAAATACCCGACAAAATACCTGGCTATATAAAATTCAGGTATTTTAAATAAAAAAATTGCATGTAAGTCAAACTCGCACGGGACATTTGATTAACAAACCTCTGATTCTGACATCGAAATCGTGCTCAGCGTAGTCGATTCACTAAGAAAACTACTCTTAAAACAATAACTCGCAGTTAATTTTTGAATTCCTTGCGAGACAACAAACATTTGAATTCAAACTGGTTCAACTTCTCGGATTTCCTTGAGCGTTTTTTATGTAAACGGGCGTATTTTCATGAATCAATATCCTAATTTTTAGCCTCTTCAAAGCCTAAGCCTGTATTATGGAGCTGGAGCCAGGCATGTGCACGGGCCGTGATTTTGGCGGACCGGCCCGCCCGGAAAATTTTTTTCTCGGCCCGGCTTGGCCCGGCCCATACTGAAAAAAAAATTTCGGCCCGGGTCCGCCCGGCCCGGTTAGGCCCGGCTTAAGTATACTGGAGAATACAGTCAACAAAGTTATACAAACATTTCTTCATATCACATCAACATATCACTGAAACAAAATATCACACTCAATCAATGTGTTGACAACGCATACCGAAGAAATTGACTGAGCAGAGTTTGGTGGGAGAGGTGGGAAAAAAGTCAAGTCGAAGGAATAGGTCGAAGGAAATTTAAAAAGGCGGGATTTTGGAAAGTCATATATGGCGGGATTTTCGGGCCGGCCCTGGCCCGGAACTTTTTCGGCCCGGCCCGCTGAGAATTTTAAATTTGCAGCCCGGGCCGGCCCGTGCACATGCATGGCTGGAACTATTTAAATCGCAAGGAGAAAATGTTTCAACGACAAGGTTTTTTTATAAATACCCGACATTTGGGTATTTACGCGGGTAAATACCCGAAAAATAAATACCCGGGTGTCTAAGCAACTCTAAACTATGCTCAAAATCTAAATTTAAATTATTTCTTGGTCTCATTACGCAACCCATTTGCCTTATCCTGGCAAAGTGACAAAAGCACACATAGGCAGCCGCTACTGTATCCCTGTGTTCTCTGCTCAAAAGGTTAACCAAAAAGGTGGTAGACTGCAAGACACTCTCTACAACCAACAAAGTGAATTATCCAAGCAGCAGCATCGACATGTTTCTCTCTGCCTGTCACCACTTTTTTTCCCTTTTACGCGACCAGCCAACTCCCGCCTTTTCTCCTCTCTCTGGCTCAATGGCTGCTACTCTGTGTGTCAGAGAGGCAGAGTTGGTTGCGCCGATTAATAGCACCAAAGCAAGAAGAAGGATTATTTTCCACACACCACCACCAAGGCTCACAGCCAAACAATCAAAGTAGAGTAAGAGAGATATGGCTGAGACAGCGTAACTGCTCTTTTTTCTTTCTTTTCCATTAAAGTAAATGTGCTAAGCACAGGCAGAGGATCTACAGACGCACACACATACAGGCACAGTGTCTGCACTCCGCCGTCCCAATGTGCGCTTTTTTTTGTTATAGTAATATATCTTGATAAAGTGGATATGCACCCAATGGGAGTCGAACCCGTTACCTTGAACGGCGGTATTTACTGTTTTTCTGCGCATGATAGTTTTCCTTGCATAGGATATACTTTTTTGGCATAAGATTTACTTTTTGCATAGGATTTTTTTCGCATGGAATATGCTTCTTTTTGCGTAAGATTCGTATTTTTCTTAGCGTTGTGCTTGAACCATTCTATAGTATTTTATAACCGTTCTCATTATCTAACAACCACCTCAGGCATCTATTCGGCACCCTAAAGGGTTACTACTCATTTGGACAAAACTCATTTGGCCCCCACTCTTAATTCGGGAAACACTTTAGAACTCATCCTAACGTCGTCTGGCCATCACGTCTGACCAAAAAACAACCAAGAAATTAGAGTGGTTGTATGAAAAAAATAAGTGCCGAAAAATTAAAAGGTTCTTCTAATCCAAATAACTACATAATTATGATCAGAGTTAAGCGGTTTAAAGTATCAAAAATGTTCTGTCTATCAACATGCCTGCACCAGAACCAGTTATTCCCACCTGTTTCATATCACAAGCTCAATTTCCGGCGTAGCACCTTGGAAATATGAAACACGAGAACGAAGACTTCATCGAGGTTGTTGAGCACATTATTAATTCTCAAAGCCTACTTGCCCAACAAATAAGGGAAGGATTCTAAAAAAGAACTATAGTTTTGTATTGAAAGTATACGCTTACAATAAGGTTTGGCGATTGACTTCACTACTCTAAGTTGTTTGCAGACGATAACGAAGACATCATGCAGTCCTTGCGTAAGAAAAGCACCTTCTAAGAAAAATAAGCAACAAAAGCTAGCTGGAGGAAACAAACAATTTACCGGGAGTTTATCTTTGAAGATCATCTGGATGCACCACACTGAAGTTGATATTGTACTCCGTTTCAGTCGTAAGCCGAGCTTGCAACTTGTCATGACCGACCAGAAGCTTCACCTGAAACACACTAATATAGCAAAACGCAAGTCACACATCGGAATAACTAACATAGGTCCATCTAGCTGCTCCACAGCATCATTCTATTTTAAATTGCATATAGTTCCATTTGCATCTGAAGCATGCAGGCAGGCAATTAATCCACGAAAAAAAGCAAAAGAGATCGAGGAATATACATCTTTAACAGTTCTTAGAGACAGAAATCACCGTTCTGATGACCTGCGAGGCTAGAAATCCAGATAGTACCCAAATACTACTAGATAAAAGTAACTTACAACTCCCACTTACATTCAAAAAAACGCTGAAACCGATGCTAGATGCGCAAATGCCTTAGCAATATCTTGAAACCAAGGCGAATAGGCTTAGGAGAAGAAGACGCTTCGACTTCATATCGAGCTACCATCAAAGATCCTTGAAAAACGGAATGCACACTCAGATCATCCAAGCTTGAAACATCCATGATGGCCCTAAACATAAACATTTAGAATTGAACGTAAAAGCAGGCGAAACTAAATCTTATGCAAAAAGAAGTAAATATTATGCAAAAAAAAAGTATATCCTATGCAAGGAAAAGGATTTTTTTTTAAAAGGAAATATTTTTTTTGATGCTAAAAAAATTATTTTCGCCCCAAAAAGCCATTTTTGTTGAAATTTTTTTCTTGCCATAAAATGACGGATAGGCAACAAAAAGCGGCAGAAAAGTCTTTTTGTGGCAAGCAAAAGGTTTGCCCTTTTCTGCTAGGGTGGCAATTCTTTTTGCCCATTGCAAAAACAAGAATTCTATGGGCATACAAAATCTATGGGCAAAAAAAATATTTTATGGGCAAAAAAAATATTATCCTTTTTGCTAGACAATCAAATGCTTCTTTATATTTACAGGGTGCATTTTTGCCAAAATTTTTTGATAGGAAAATTCGTACCAAACATATCAATAAAAAAAAATTGGAAATATTATACAAAGTGAAAAAACAATAAAATTTTCAAAGTTTTCAGATATCTGAATGAATCATCTAGATAAAATCCAAAGTTTCTAATCCGCGTATTCTTGTTCCATGCTTCTGTTTATGGTCAAGCAGTAGCGAAGGGATCAATACTGTGTAAACATGGCTTTTTTGATCCAACCACTAAAAACATCCATCCATATCTCTTTTGCTCTTTTGCTCTATTAGAACGACAGGGGTCAAGGAAGGTGGCTTTTCTACTGTGTCTCGTTATGCAATCTTTTTGAGTTCATGTTTAAAGCACGTATACAGAAGTGAATCTCAACTAACATATTTACCCTTAACTGCGCACTAAAAGATTCTTTCACACCAACCCTAACTTTGACCACCGTAAATGCTCTAATTATACGCCATGCTCTAATTGACCGCCACCCTAATTTCAAGTGGACTGAAATTTCTGTTTTCATTTACTGTTTGAGCCCTGTGAAAAGTGCCTGTGAGGGATTTTCAAAATCTAACAGGCACTTTTTTACACAGCTCAAACATTAAATGAAAACAGAAATTTCAGACCACTTGAAGTTAGAAAAAATCGCAAGGTTCTAATTATCCGCCATGGCTTATAATTAGAGCATTTACGGTACTAACCTTACGGGTGTACAAACTTTCCGGATAACCTAATAAAGTCAAAGCTTGATTTAACGTACACTCTGGGGACAGAGTCCAGGCGTATATGGTTTAAAAGTATTAACTCTTCAAAATCTTTTCTGAAAACAAATCTTCAATCTATTGGGTTGTTCGATAATTATCCAGCGTTTTTTTAACTTTGGCAAAACAATTCATCAACCATTTTTATTAATCAAATCAAACACAATAACAAATCAACCACAACAACAACTAATCTTCCGGAGGGTACTCTCCATCGAATTCCATCGCCTGTTCCCATTTGTACGGCAGAAGGTTGATTCCACGAGCGAAGAAATCCGGTGTCTTTGAAGCAATCCATTGTCTTATGTCATCAACAATTTCTTGAAGGTTTGCAAACTTTTTCCCAAGCTGCCAGTTGTGGAGCGAGCGGTTGACGTGGTAGTCTGTGGGTGCTTCTGTTGGCGAATACGGCGGATGCGGCAGCAGCTCCCATCTTTTGTCTTCGATTGAGGCAACAACGTCAGCTCTGATATGCGGTCGGGCTCCGTCCTGATGGAAGATTATGGCATCCTTTTTCAGCGGTCTTTTGCTGAAAAAAATACCAGACATATAAAAGATATATTTCTATTCTTCTTTCATAGTTGCAAAAGATCACATACTTAAAAGAAAAGTTACAAAAAATAAAGTTTTGTAGGAAATAAAAAAACGCTGGATAATTATCGAACAACCCAATACTTTTTTGCATATGTTTTTAAAATAAACAGATTGGCACCACATATAGTTAGTTTATGATGTGTCGCAATAGCTGGTCACGGATTCATCGAAAGAACTTTTGGCTTTGCTTAGAGTAGGGAAATCAATGAGACAAGACGCTATCAAAAACATTTGTAAACAATTCGTGCGGTTGAGCCCTTAAGTAGTGCCATATAATCACAATTCTATCTAGGGGAAAAGGAAAAATAATACGACATGCCGTTCTATTAGACATAATACGGTATCTTTTGTTGCTCTTTTCGATAAACCACATTTCAATACACTTTGATCGTTTTTCAAGCAAATAGGCTACCTGAATACATAATTTTTTGATAAGACCGAAAATATTGAAAAACCCAATTTTTCACCATTCTAAGTTTTCAAAAAGGCATAATTCAAAAAGATAATGGCAAAAAAGGCCCACCCCGTATGATACTTTTTATGGTGTGAGATTTCCAAAATGTGCACCGAGTGAGAGTCAAATTTATAACTATTTTTCATGAGTTGATGCATAAGGGTTGAGCTATATGGACCTTAGTCCAGGGTTCCCATTCACAGACATTTAAAGAACCATGGTTTTTGCGCGCGGATATAAAAAAAATATCGGATATCGGATATGAAAAAGTGCCGGATATCGGATATCCAATGCGGCCCTGCAGTGTACTCTTTCGAGTCATTTCAAAATACTCAAAAGAGTACCCTGCGAAACGAAAAAATTCAAATTTTGGACATGCCACTGCGCGCAAAAACCATGGTTCTTCAAAATCATGTCAAAACCAGCGAAATGTTGATAAAGCAGCACACTTCGGAATCCTGATAAAGTCTTAGTCTTTAGACCATTATTTTCGTCTACGCCATCGCAATTTTGACCTTTTTTGATTCAAGGAGGACAGCTTAATAACTCAGAAAATATTTTTTGAATTATTATTTTTTATTTGCATTGTATTTAAAATTTTTCCAAAATTCGACTAGTCGAGGTCAACATTGCTTAAAATTTTCGACCCTAGTATAGAATACCCCCAAAACTTATGCCTTCTAAAACTTAAGTAAAGAGCACCCAAATATATGTTCCAGACCCCAGAAAAAGTGCGTAAAACACTTATTAGTCACAACTTCCATACGCTGGCCTACCCCTAAGCCTAAGGGCAAAGCCTAAACTTGTTGTTCCAAAGGGTAGTTACAACGATTTGTAGAAGGTCTGATTTGGGGGGAGTATTCTATACTAGCGCCAAATTTTCTAATCCGACAAGATAGAAAATTTCCATTGCACTATAACTTCTTGATGTTGATAATGCACGAAATTTGAATTCTAAATGCAAACAGAAAATAATTTTAACATTTTTAGAGCAAAAAAGCTGTCGCTCCCTACAAATTCAAAAAGTTAAAACATAGACGGCGATGGTGATTTGAATGGACCCGAACCAGCCATCCCTAAAACAGCTTCTTTTCGCATTGTGTTACTGAGATCTTACACACTTCCAACTCTCCCCCACTTATACATGTGAAAGATGCCAAACATGCTCTTTGCATTATGACATACACAAATATGGTGGCGACAGCATGCTCTCCTTTCTTCTATTAGAGCAAATGTGCTAAGAACAAGGAGTAGGAAAAGCAAAAGATGTGCGGACGCACAGACGCCCGCAAACAGCTCTGTGTGTCTGCCTTTCCCGTTCCATTGTGAGATTATTAGTATTATTAGGTGGTGTTGATGAAGGGAAGACAAGAGTGGTTGTTGTGTCTGTGTTCCCCCCTTGGTTAGAGAAGCAGACAAATATGTACATAGACATGCCCTAGAGGAGGTGTGTGTGTGTTTTGCTGCATCTCCTCCTGCTTTTTGGCGGCGATGGCCAGCGTCTTGTTGTTCGCGTTGGTGTGGTTTTTGGGAAGAGGAGGGCTGTATGGTGGATTGGAGGGCAGGAAATATGGTGGTGGTTGGGGGCCTATCTTCTTCTTGTTGCTCCTACTCATCTAAACCAACTAACTTTGCTTGCTTGCTCACTTGTTCTTCCTCTGTGTGTGCCCATTGGACATGCACACAGACACACACATGATTTCTCTTGTTGTTATTGTTGTTTTTGGGGCTGAAAAAGAGAAGAAGAACAAAAAATGGCTACTAGGATTGGTATTGATTCTAGCTCCTACTATTTTGCTTCCAATACTCCTGGGTGGTCTAGACTATATTTTTGGGTCGCCTAAGAACTGGGTGGCTCACTATGCTGTTTGAACTTCATCGATTTTTTGTGCTTGCTGTGATTGTGATACTATTTAGAGTGACTGTATTTGGAATCGCTAAAATGTCTTATTTTCAATTCTTGGACACCCACCTGATTCAAAATATGTTTTTGGGATTATATTTTTGACCCGATTTTTGAAGACTGCTCTCAGTAAAGTTACCATCCATTTTGTAGCTCATCTCACTGGCTACAAATTCAGGGGTTGACTGCTAGAGAGCAGTCTGCAAAAAATTGGTCAAAAACACAATGCCAAAATCGATTTTGAAATAGGGGGTGGAGGTGGACTGGTGGGTGCCCGATAATTGGAGAAAATACGGTAGAAAATCGATTTTTCTCGGTTTTTGGGGCTGCTAAAACCCCATTGAACACGATCGATTTTATTTGAGGTTGCTAAAAAAAAAAGATTGCTATTGTCGCGAGCGACCACGGCCACCAGCTCGAGAATTGGAAAAAGGGGAATGGAGGGGATATTTGATCCCACTCCTTTGGATCCGCAGGGAATCGCCTCAACCAATAGGCCACCAAACCCCAGACTGGGAAAGTGAAGAATTATGTAGACATCACTTGCGTCGAAGACGCAACACTACCACTTCCAACCTAATTGATTTTATATTGCAATTAAATGTAGACTAGGTCTCGGTGGGAATCAAACCTGACTCATTTGATCATTTCGGTTTTATTTGGCCTTATTTTTGTTGGTTTGAATGCGATAATGATGTTGTGTGTGTATTGATCAATTTGGAAGAGATGGGGAAGTGGGATTGTGTGTGTGTGTGAAGAAAGCAAGAAAGTTGGTAACGGAGAAGAGGCGCCTCTTTCTTTTTGGTTCTTTCCATATCACTGTTGTTGCTATTCCCCTCTTTTGCATTGTCTGGTAATTTGGTGGGGGCTGGAATTTTGTTGGTTGATTGGACTGGTGTTAATTAACCTGTTGTGGTTTCATCGATTTTTCGGATTGTTTCGCTTTTTTTTTGTTCGTGATAAATTCGTGTACTTTGGCAATTTTCTGTCAGTTACTAATAATTTGTAGGTTTGCAGGTAACTTTTTGCTCATTCAACAAAAAGTCGAGAATAGTTTTCGGAGGCGACCTGGCAATTGCTGATTCGAAGCCGGTTTTGCCGAGAGCAACAAGCTTGTGTTGTGTTCGGCCTTGTGGTGTAAGAGAGGATTTGCTTAGTCAAGACATTTGGTACCCCCTTTATGCGTGGGTGATCTTCCCAATTTATTCATGACCGCCGCCGGTGGCTCTCTTGAAGACTGTCACACCAATGTTTTTACTTTGGTTGGTTTTTTATACAATAATTTGTTAAGACTCCAAGTATTCCCTTGGAGGGTCAGGGTAATTTAGCCTACTAGGGTACACAGATACTCTCAAAATGCAGATGCTGGATCTGCCCCAAACAAAATTTTGAGGACTCCCCAAAGAACCCATTTCTGGCTTGGATTGGACTAAAAGCCGTATGGTTAGAGAATTTTTACTCTTATAGGTAATAATCTAATAGGTCTAAGAATTTCGAAACTTATTTTGTTGTCCTCACCCCATTTCTGAAAATTCGATGAAAACTGAGTCTCAGCCAAATTATTGTTGCAACAAATAATAATTTCGTGTTTAGACAGAACTCAGCGGTTTGAAATGGAAGTGCCTGACGACTCCTCAGAATTTCCGTCTGCCAACCACAAGTGGAAGTGGTAGTAACAATAGAGGTGCCAACACTGCCGACATCGATCAGGATCCAGTTCTTCGTGCCTATGGAGAGGCGCTCGCTCAAAGTCTGTTGTGCACTTGGAGAAGGAGGCCGCCATTATGTGATGTCAACGCTGTTTTCAAAGATCCAACTCCTCAAATCGATGCGCCCAAAGAGCTATGGGTATTTTGGTATGCGCAAGATGAGCCAAAGTGTATTGAGACTTTCATGGCTGACGGGCTGATTGGTTTGTGATTTTTAAGCTAAAAATAAAAATTACTAACTATTTCTCACATTTCAGAGACCGATGAATACGACATTTTTGAAATTGGTATCACCTATGAAACTCGGTTGCTTTTCTTCAAATCTCTGCACAATGCTATTGAGCGAAGTCTACTGCGAAGTGGCTACATCCGCTTTGGCAAGTGGTTCACTCGTCCACTGGATCTGCCCAGTGTGCTGGTTGAAGACTGTAAAAAAGTCTTGCCACAGTATGTTTAGATTTGCTTCTTGAGTCGTTTACGCTGCTCCTTCAATTTGCCTTGGTCCCCCTGTTGTTTTTTGGCTTGGGCGTGGGCTTAGGCGCAGGGAATGCCAGTGCACACTAGTATGGATTCGAAAATGTTTTCCCAATTACAAAAAAGTAAGAAAAACATCTTGAGTCCGTCCTACTATACGTCATCCTACTACTAAGTTGTAACACGAATTTTTTAAACTTTCTTTATCATTTGGTATTCCCTTGATTCTGACACCGAATTCATACTCAGCATAGTCGATTTGCTTTGAAAACTGCTCTTAACATTTAAAAATATCACTGTGAAATTTCAAATTCCACTTAAGACAACAAACATTCAAATACTGAATTTCGAGCTTTTTTGAAAATCAAATGTTTGTTGTCTCGAGTGGAATTCAAAATTTGACAGTGACTTCAAAATTTCAAAAGATGTTTTGACCCTAGTATAGAATACCCCCCAAACTTATGCCTTCTAAAACTTAAGTAAAGAGCACCCAAATATATGTTCCAGACCCCAGAAAAAGTCACTTATTAGTCACAACTTCCATACGCTGGCCTACCCCTAAGCCTAAGGGCTAAGCCTAAACTTAAGTAAAGAGCACCCAAATATATGTTCCAGACCCCAGAAAAAGTCACTTATTAGTCACAACTTCCATACGCTGGCCTACCCCTAAGCCTAAGGGCTAAGCCTAAACTTAAGTAAAGAGCACCCAAATATATGTTCCAGACCCCAGAAAAAGTCACTTATTAGTCACAACTTCCATACGCTGGCCTACCCCTAAGCCTAAGGGCTAAGCCTAAACTTGTTGTTCCAAAGGGTAGTTACAACGATTTTTAGAAGGTCTGATTTGGGGGTATTCTATACTAGCGCCAAAGTTTTCAAAGCAAATCTACTACGCTGAGCATGAATCCGGTGTCGGAATTGAGGGTTTGCCAAAGGGGGAAGAAAGTTCAAGAAATTCGTGTTAAAAATTTTAGGAGTTGTTTTACCCGTTCGGATCTACACTTTTTGCCAATCTTTTTCCATTATGGTGTTCAGTGTGAAATTCTGCACAAAACGCATAGTTTAGTACACACGGTCTCTCCCGTGTTAAGCACAAGCCAATAAAAAGTACAACTAGGAGGCCAGGGTAAATTTAAGGGGCAGCGTAAATTATTATATTTTTTCCTGCCAAGGTTATGGTACCAAATTTGCTTCTTTAGATACATAATTGCCATTAACTTCCACTTCTTCATGCACGGTGAGAACCATGTCTGCATGACTGTCAACATCCAGCGACAGCCAACCATGGTCAAGCTGTCCAGAAGACATCTGACCAATCCTAGGAAGCAGCCAGTTGTCCTGGGTCCATGGTCAATGCGTGCCTTCCTACTGCCCGATCAACCATTGTTGGGCAATGATACCCAATCAGCTTCTTCTCAACAAAAATCTTCTAAAGACGACAACTATTTGGGAATCTTCACAACTTCAGATGAGCCCAATAAACACAAGAAAAAGTCGAAGAAGACTGGTGAAAATGGTCAGCTGACATTGGTCGAGATTCAGGCAGCTGTGAATCAGCAGTGGAATGACTGGAAAAGGTTAGATTTAAAGAATTCTACCGCTGAGAATCGAACTGACGAGAAAAATTACACCTAATGAAACCTCTTCAGTAGAAATGGACCCAATACAATATATTGGTAATGGGTGCATTGGGTCGAATTTGGGCCATAAATATTGTATTGGGATATGGGGTGGGTCTGTTTTGAAATATTGGGTATTGGGATTGGGTTTAATAATGACCAAAAAATTGTATTGGGATATTCGGTTTAGCCAAATGCACATCACTACTCTGAAGCCCTAAGTCTCGGCTAGTGGTACTAGGTGTTATTCACAGATTATATACAGTCAACCCTCGATTTGAGAATTCTGTCTGGCTAATTTGTAGAGGAGATCTAGGGCTACATTTTGATCTAAAAATAGTTGCGAGAATACAAAATTTGGCGTTTTCGATACAAAAGAAGTTTCATGTAAATTTTAGCCTTGTATTTGACGTAAATTTTGGACTTGCGAGGGCCTGTGCTCAAATTTTTGAAGTAAAAGTTGAAAATCTTATATTTGTGACATTGTCGACATTCCAATTTCACGCCAAATAATAATAAAACATTTTCTGAAAATTGAAAGTAGAAGGCTGCTGCAGTGGTTCGAATTTGTTATTGGCATTGGGTGCATTGGGTCGAAAAATTCGTTGCAAAACAGACTGAGCGCTTGGCGTACGATGAGATTAAAACGAAATACGAGGAGATTAAAATGAGTAATTATTGCACGCAAAAGCCCAATGCACTCGTTTGTACTTTTAACAGTACCATTTAGCTGAAAATTTTTATTCTGTGGCATCAGTAGGCGAAATTCCCAGCAATCCGAATATAAAGCAGAATTTGAAAAAAATACTTAGTCGCTGAGATATGATCTTAAGTTGGAGTAAAGTTAAATGGTCATTTTTTTAAATATTGACACTCCAACTTAAAGTCATATCTCAGCGACTAAGTATTTTTTTCAAATTCTGCTTTATGATTCGGATTGCTGAGGAATTTTCGCCCTGGGGTGCCTCAGAATAAAAATTTTCAGATGAAAATGGGTATTTTTATTTAAAAGTACAAAAAAGTTTTCGAGGGAGGGGGGGTGCACTTGGGATACTGTCATCATTATAATTTATAATTGAAAAAAAGGTTGCTGCTTGGAGTGGGATTCGAACCCACGCGGGGCGAACCCCACCGCATTGCACAAATTGCGTAAGTTTTACTTGAGTGCGGCGCCTTAGACCGCTCGGCCATCCAAGCCCATGCCTTCGTTATCGCTGTTCTGTGCTATATTTGTGCTGAGGCTTTTTCAGACCAAATTCCATGGGATCTTTTGTAATTTTGAACTTCATAGTGTTTCTTCTCGAAGATTGTTGTATAACTTAGGTCTAATTTTTAATTTCACGTCAAATGGGATAATAATAAAAAGTTTGCAAGTATGAATGTGAAGGTAACATGTGAAGGTAAAAAAATCGTAAAAGACATTACAAACCGAGAGCATTTAGCCCCCTAGGTTGCAATGATCTGTTACTGATGGATTATATAGGGTGATGGAGGTTACCCCGGGGCACAGTGGTCGTCGCTAAGCCAACGTTTTGACCGTAGCTTATTGCTTGAAGATTTCTAAATACAATTTGCAGGTTCCACGCCCTGCCCCTAGATGCCGAGACCAATGAAGAACCAGTAGCTGGCAATAATGAAAATACCAATCCCTCTGATACCTCTGCAAATGGTAAAAATCGCAAGAGCTCTAGTGCCGCCCCTTCCAACCATCCTAGTCCACCTCAACCATTGCCTAAGATGGTATTAGTGGAAATCGATGGAGTGCGCATGTTCTATCCTACCTGTTTTGTTGGCATGTTGGCTGAGGATATGGTTCTTGAAAGCAGCCCAATGAGAAACACAAAGTCCAGCGACGCCCCTGCTGGCATGCCCAACTTCTGCGCTGAAGATCATGAAGTTGAGGAAATTCTCAACTCTTCCAACATGTCTTCTGCTTCTCGACTCCGCAGTTCTCCAACCAAAAGAATTCTTGGTGTAAACCATCAGAACACTGGTTGGTTTTTGACAACCAGAATAAATAATAAACCAAGTCCTGGGTAGTCTTTAAAAAACAAAAACCTTTCAAGCTTGTTTTTTACTCGACCAGGAGAGTTTGGTCTCATTGGTTCGGCTTTTACAATATGCAACTTTTAATCAAATTCGTTGGGATTTTGGACCTGTAGTCAAAAAAGTTTTTATAAAGAGACTAGTAAAGTATGGAAAACCCACAGGTAGGACCAAGGTGTTTTTTTAATTTCACGTTTTTGAAGTTTTTTTTTCAATGCTTCACCAGCCAAACTTTTTTGTCTATGGGCCAAATATCTCAACAAGTTTGATTAAAAGTCACATATTTACTATCAAATGAGCCGAAACTCTCCTGGTTCAATTCCACTAAGGCCTTACCATGATGGCGAGCCGCTGCCTTTGTGGGGCTCAAAATATTGGATTTTGGATATGACCTAAAGTAGAATGGTCGTCATTAGAAATCTGGGCACTCCTACTTTAGACCTTATTTCGGCAACTAGGTATCTTTTTAAAATTCTGCTGTAGGATTCAGATTTCTTACACTACGTGTCCAATGACGCGGAAAAGTGTGACTGCGACTGACGCTTCAAATCGATTTGAATTTACGTCGCAGTCACAGTCGCGTCATTGGACACACACTGTGACTGTGACTGCGACTTTTGCCGCGTCATTGGACACGTAGTGTTAGGGAATTTTTATCAAAAAATAGTTTACACATAAATGGGTACTTTTTAAGAAAAAAATTAAAAAAAAAAACACCTGGCTAATCGGCCAATTTCACCGAAAATTTCCAAGGATAAAAGAGTGGGTAGCTTACTCAAGCAAACTAGAAAATAGTTTGACCATCCCCATTTTTCAAAAAAATGGTCACAACAAAACAGATCCTTGGTCCAAAGACTGTTTTTGTAAATTGTAAATTCCCAAATTGTGAAATTTTAAGTGCCTCCTCAACTGCGTCATTGGAAGCGCACCTTCACTGGAGTTCGAGCAGCTCAGCGCAGTTTCGAGGATGGCTGTCTGAGTATTATAAGTGGCAACAATCCGTCCACCTCCAGCCTATCCCTTCCAAGCAACGACCAACCACAACAAATGGAAAACACTCAGCTGGACGCCAGGTGGAGTTTTTTCGACTACCTCCGCAAGGAGTACTGCTATTGCAAAATGTGCTCCAACATCAACGCCAACCCCTCCACCTCCACACAAATAGACAGCCATGTGGACATTACTAAAGAAAATATCCACAAAGATTCCTACGCCTTCCACCGCTCGCCAATAGCCCTGGAGTCGGTGACTCCCGACCACTCGCCCACTTTTGTGGACGAGCTGAACGCTTTGAAGGAGCTCCAGGCTTTGAAGCATCCAGCTGGAGAGAAGGACAAAAGGGACAAAAACAATGACAAGACCCATGATGGCGAGCCGCTGCCTTTGTGGGCTCAAAATATTGGATCTGGACATGGATCTGGTCATGGAGCTGTGAAAAGAGTGGTGAGCGGCAAACTGGACCTGGACAAGGATACTGTAATTGGCTGCGATATCTTCAAGATTTTACAACAAAGTTGTATGGTTGGCGGGAAAGGAGCTCAGGCGGCTGCAGTGGCAGCAGCGGCGGCGTCGAATGGATGTGGTCCACCGAGGGTGATGACACCGTTTACGCCAATCACTTCAATAACACCTGAACCGGATGACCAGTTGAGCTTTGCTAAGGAACAGTAAGTTGGATTGGTTTAGAAAGATTTCAAAAGTTTTGTAAGCAAGTCCGAAAAGCTGGCCCAATAAGTTGGTCAACCAATAAACTGGTCCAGTCGGAGGGATTTACAAGGACGAGAGCATCCGGTGCACTAAAAAAATAAGTACAGCCGGCCGAAGGACGACTGAATTTTTTAATAGGTGTATGACCGGCACCAACAAAAAAAAGAGCGGACGGTAACCGGCCAATGTCTTTCGACTAAAATATGGTCACTGGTTAAAGGAGGGGCTTAACAGTGGCTATATCGAATTCTTACCTATGACAACTTGAAAAAAATGGCGCCCGCACATTGTCCATTTTAAAAAAAATTGTCGCTCGACATTTTCTTCTTTTTTTGGAACTAGACGCGGCCGGAATGGGTTATACCACATCTCCCAAAAGTGCGTTTTGACCACTGTTTTGAACTTATTAGGCCCTAATTAGTACGAAAAACATGTTTTTAGGGCGCGGACGATTTTTCTGAAAAAAAAACTTTTTTGACCAGAAAATGACTATAAATGATGATAAATGATCATAAATATAGTTACACATCCACCAATTCACATGTCTGCTGTATGTAAAAAGGGGGAATGAGTGTGTTATACTTTAGCGCATTGTTCGGAATAGTCTCTAAGGTGCTTGGGGGTGCGCATCTCAAGTCCAAGCCCCCGCGCCCCCGCAGGGAGCCTAAGCCTAAGCCTCAGGGGACACTCAGGGGACTCAGGGAACTCAGCGGACGTCTCAGGGGACTCCGGGTAATCTCAGCGGACGTCTCAGGGACTCAGAGGAATCTCAGGGGACAGGCCTAAGCCTAAGCCTCAGGGGACTCAGCGGACGTCTCAGGGGACTCAGGGAAATCTCAGCGGACGTCTCAGGGGACTCAGGGGAATCTCAGGACAGGCCTAAGCCTAAGCCTCAGGGGACACCTAGGGACTCAGCGGACGTCTCAGGGGACTCAGGGGAATCTCAGGGGACAGGCCCAAGCCTAAGCTCCCAGGGGACACTAGGACTCAGCGGACGTCTCAGGGGACTCAGAGGAATCTCAGGGGACAGGCCTGCCTAAGCCTCAGGGGACTCAGCGGACGTCTCAGGGGACTCAGGAAATCTCAGCGGACGTCTCAGGGGACTCAGGGAATCTCAGGACAGGCCTAAGCCTAAGCCTCAGGGGACACTCAGGGACTCAGCGGACGTCTCAGGACTCAGGGGAATCTCAGGACAGGCCTAAGCCTAAGCCTCAGGGGACACTCAGGGACTCCAGCGGACGTCTCAGGGGACTCAGGGAATCTCAGGGGACAGGCCTAAGCCTAAGCCTCAGGGGACACTCAGGGACTCAGCGGACGTCTCAGGGGACTCAGGGAATCTCAGGGGACAGGCCTAAGCCTAAGCCTCAGGGGACACTCAGGGGACTCAGCGGACGTCTCAGGGACTCAGGGAATCTCAGGGGACAGGCCTAAGCCTAAGCCTCAGGGGACACTCAGGGGACTCAGCGGACGTCTCAGGGACCTAGGGAATCTCAGGGGACAGGCCTAAGCCTAAGCCTCAGGGGACACTCAGGGGACCTAGTTTAGGCCAGTCACAACTAAAAAATTTAAAATTAAATGTATTTAAATAAAAGGAAAATAATGTGAGCATCAGTAAAATAATAAACAATACCGAAAACTGAAAAATGACTAAATTTTGGTCAAAAAATATTTTCCAAAAAATGTCGTCCGCGCCCTAAAAACATGTTTTTGTACTAATTAGGGCCGAATAAGTTCAAAAAAGTGGTCAGAACCACTTTTTGGGATATGTGGTATAACCCACTTTAGCCCTAGACGCGCGATATTTTCTTTTTAAAATGGACAATGTGCGGGCGCCGAACAAAATCAAAAAGGGGTAAAATTAACGTTGCTTCCAAAAAGTGTTTTCCAAATTTCGCAACCATCTACAGTCTAGTCTCGTTTATCCGACACCTCCTCAAGTTCGTTCCCACCTAAGGTCCGACACTTTTTTTAAGCCAATTTTTCAAATGTTTTTCCAGTTGTCTTTGGTTGTTTTAGTCCGAAATATCGTAAGGATTTCGATTTTGCCGATCGTTTTTCCCAAATTCTTTTACGGTGCCATAAAGACCCGCGTCTCTCGTTTATATAAATCTACAATCTCTAAGCCTTCGTTGTTTTAAAGCTCTCGACATTCAGTTTAATCTTCTTCTCCAGGATCCCCTAAAATGCAATCTGGGTCGATGTCAACTGAAAATATTTTGACTTATTATGATCGAACTCTCTAGACAATTGCCTGCCCTTATTTTGTTGAATCCCTTGACCATGTTGTTTCCCCCATCAGTTACCACCTTGAAAACATCGCTCAGTGAGATTCCATAAATAGCCAGAATTTTCTCTGTTTATCTGCGAAAAAGCACGCTAGTGTGAGAGCCCTCTAGCTGCTGAAGGCCAAGGAAGATTCGGCGAAGAGTCGATGAAGAATCACAATAATGTATAGTCACGCCTAAAATTGAGTAAGAACATCAGATTCGGACGAAATCAACTAACCTTGATATGCATTTATCATTCCGCTATCGTTCCACACAAAGAGAAACGTTGCTTTAGATTTTCCACTTCATTTTTAACCTTAGCTTGTACACGCACCAACTGATTTAGCAAAAGAGATTTCAGAGTTGCAAAGCTAGAAGGAATCTGAAATGCTAACTATGTAAAGCAAAATTACTGCGTGATCAGCAATGACCTCCAAGTTCGGTGAAATTACACGAAACAATCTGCGCATCAGAGTATGGAGAAAACTATTAATAGACATAGCCGGGATCGAAAGAGTTGCTGCCAAGGCTGAGAGAATTTTCTTATGCCTAAGAACATAATTTGAAGATATAATTGTGACAGCAATGTGAAAATGATACCTTTCATTAGGCTCGATGAAGATTGTGTAATGTTTTTTTACCTGCTGGCACTGGTTGCACCTCGTCTTGATTTCGAACAAATAATTAACTTCAGTAAAGCTGTCCCAAGTTGAGTCTCGGCTGCGCTTCTTAGGCTTTCTTTGCGTTTGACTGGGAGAATCGGCACAGTAGACAGACATCTAATACAAGTAATTGAAAAACAACAACAACTAACTAAAACGCTATATTCAAACTCAAGCTAAACAAAAAAAGTTTGAGTTTAGCTAAACTCAATATTTTTTGGGTATGAGTTTAGCTTGAGTTTGACTTAAGGGTTGAGGGTCAAACTTTTTGAGTCTGAGCTTCTGTTTTGAAAACACTGGAGAAGACTCCAAAAATGGGTCAAAAACACAATGCCAAAAACACGATTTTGAATCAGACGGGGGGCTGCTGTTAGAGTAAATACGGTACCATGTGACCGAAAAGTTTCCGACAAAGTTTAAAGCCAATTTTTCAGTAAAATAAGAACATAAATGCATTTTTTTGGTATCATCAGAAAGCCCTTGTTCTCCTCTTTTGAAAGTGTACTTGTTTTTCATGCTTTAGAATGTCCGATCTGAGAGCAGGCATTGTGCGACTTTGGGAAGAAGGAAGAAGCAGTGAGATCGCTCGTGATATGAATGTTCCAGCAAACAGTTTCGGATGCCATCAAGCGATTTCGTGAAACAGGCCGCAATGAAGACAGAGCAGCTGTTTCACGAAATCGCTTGACGGCATCCGAAACCGTTTGCTTTGGAACATTCATATCACGAGCGATCTCACTGCTTCTTCCCTTCTTCCCGAAGTCGCACAATGCCTGCTCTCAGATCGGACATTCTAAAGCATGGAATTTATTGACATAAAACGACAAGCGATACACTATTCAAGAGAGGAGAACAAGGGCTTTGTGATGATACCAAAAATGCATTATTTTACTGAAAAAATTGGCTTTAAACTTTGTCCGGGAACTTTTCGGTCACATGGTACTTGCCCAGCCCCATAATATACCGTGGCAGTTAGTGTTTTTTTTTTAATTTTTTCAATTTTGGGATTTATGATCGGGATTTCCCAAATTACTTGGATTTCCAATCCCATTGTCGAGCCTATATACCGTAATCAATAAATGTGACGAAAAAAGTAAACTGATTTTAATTCCCGTTTTCAGTGGCAACGATGTAACTCTACAACAGCGCCTCAAAGATTTTTCCTACATGTACAATCCCCTGAAACGAGATGCCATGTCCAGCTCTGAGTCATACCATCTTGCCAACACCGAGACTTCAGGCCAGATCCATCCAGTCAAGCAAATCGGACCTCCAACAAATGGTTTCAGCTTTCCAAAAGGTTCCTCCACCGCGTTCATGGGCCAATCCACCTCTGCCGCCCAATCTTCCGCACAAAAGCCGAGCACAAGTGGAGCCAGCAATTCCTCAAAAGCTAAACCAGCTGGAGCCACGTCCATCCTGAAGTCCCTACTGGACAGCAACATGGACGAGTCCAGCTCTCCGCTGTCCATGTTTGGAGCACTTAGTGAGAGCAGTCAGGCCAACCAACAGCCAACAACTTCTGGATACAATGCTCAGGGAGCTGGTGCGGGCAAGTCTTCAGGGACACAAGCTAGATTCCCAGCTCGCAAGCAGAAGCGACTGCCAGGAATGGCTAGAAGGAAGGTGAAATGGCCATCAGTACACAAGTTAGATGCCATGTACTCAGCGGTCAATGAGTTTAATGTAAGTAGTTGAGCTGGTGAATGGATAAAAAAGGTTGATTACACTGGAGGTGAAGCTAAGCATCGAAATCCAAAACCTCTTGATAGCAAATGCGGTAGCTCAAAAAGCTTAAACTCAGTGGTTGATGGTCGTTATTGATGATTTTTTTGGAAATTAATTGAAATTTCGACCCTACCGAGTATACCCCCAAACGAATTTTTTTTAAAGTGTTTCCAAACACCCTATATCAACCTAAAATCACCTCAGAAGTTCAAAAAAGACATTATTTTTGTGTTCTGGTCAATAAAAGATTGAGTTTTGGGCATTTTGAAATTTCGACCATTTGGCTGTTTTACCATGTCTTGGTCACTGGAGCTGGGCAAAAGAGCTCTAAATGCATTTTTGATCAAGAGTCTTGCTCGGAATTATGTCTAAGGTAGTGAGTGCCCCTTCGGGGGCGCAGGGGCCTTGGTTGCTTGGGGTTGAGATGCGCACACCCACATACCTTAGACACTCGAAAGTGACTCTGGATGCATAAAAAATGTGTCCATTTAAATTCAAGATTTAAAAAAAATCGACTTTTTGTAGAAAAAAGTAGGTGAAAACACCTTTTTTATCGTGTTCAACGTGTAGGAAATGCTTAACAATGGTTAAAATGGTGTTTTGAAAAAGTTCAAAAAAAATTTCATTTAGGGGGGGGGGCGCGGTATGCTCCGGTAGCGCCAAAATTTCAAATAAGAACATATTTTTGACAGAACTTTTATATTTTGAAATACTCTAGGAGCAAAATGTCTTCGAAAATCCGAATTCGTAAATAAAATTTCAAAAAAATCTACAAACAATCTTTTAAATCCAACAATTTGCAGGAAGAATCCACCTCATTTGTCATGGACTCTAGTGTATCCAACTGTGCACCCACCAACCTTCTCAGCATGCCCACCACCATAGATGTGTGTCCAGGTGATGATGAATATCAAACAGCCAACAATATCAGCAGAGTCAACCGAGCCGGAGGTATTGCCCACCGCAACCGAGCCAATATACATGGTTTGCGCATCGAGAGGCTGGAGAACCCTTGCAATGGCCTTGAAGACCAGCAAAACTCAGCCAAAACAGGCATTGAAGAGGTGGAGGAGTTGGTGGAGAATAGTGAGCAGGGAGAGCCCATGGAGTTGTCGGATGCAATGACAGCAGTGACACCGCCAGCCCTGTTGAGCAGCTCCATGAACAATGAGGAGGAAGATGAGGTGGAAGAGGAGGACAGAGCCAATCTCAGAAGTATCTTGATGGACAGACAGCAAGAGCAGCCTGGAAGTGTGAGCAGTGCTGAGTCCAACCAGCAAGATGGTCGGCAAAGACATCCAGCTGCTCAAGAAGTGGCTGTTTCAACAGTAAGTGGCTAAATTTTTACTAAATTTTTTTGTACCCTCTATCAATTCACCGACTTCGAGCACATGTAACTCGGCCCACAGCAAATATTTTATATCGCTGTTTTTGCGTATTCTTAACTCCCGCGATTCCTCCTTTTATATTTTGGTTGAGATTTTAGTCAAAAATCTCGATATCAACCTCAAAAATTTTCCGATTTTCGGGGGGATGTCGGATTAATAGAGGTTACGTGAGATTAAAGTAATTTAAACTTTCCTGAAATTCTGGAGTCGCAGTACCCTTCAAGTGGTTTGGGTACTCTTCAAGTAAAACATTATGTGTATGTTGCTGCAGACCCCTTAGAGCCTAGAGTTTATCAAAGTGATCATAATAGCGCAACCTGGGACCTTTTCGCCTATATTCAATTCTCAATTTCAGCGAATCCCCTTATCCAGTGGAGACCTCTGTTCAGCAAGCACCACCACCACCCTCGCTTCTTGTTCTTCCATTTCACAACACCCTCAACAGCAACATTCAGTTGGTTCTGACCATATGCACATTCTTTCACCTCCAGCCAGCAATGAACGCATTGAGTCTGGGTTCTTTTCAAGCGTAGGTGCCCCTAGCTCCTCCATGGCTGGCATATATCCAACTGGAGCTCAACAACAAACTGCCCTCTTCAATGTCATGGTTGGTGTGCTTGATATTACTGATTTAACTGTATTAAAAGTGATATGAATTCAGGGCACTCCGATGTTGATGCACGATTCACTGTCCATCATTTACCCCACCCCTCCCACTCCAATGCAACAATTTTCGCCACAGAATGTGATTGTGAATGCCCACATGATGGCAATGGATGGAGGAGTGTTGGGAGCTGGTAACTCTTCTGGGCAACACTTTGTCCAAAATCTGCAAGACTTTTGCGGCTCACCTCCTCTAGTAGCGGTCAGTTTTGATTTTTTAAAAATCTAGGGTAGAGTGTCAATTGCTGGTCTATTATCCAGTTAGTTTGTTATTACCTGATTTGACTTTCCCTAGCTGAGGATGTACTCGCCTGGGGCTAGCCCAGCGTGGCCACTTAACTATGGATAACCCAAACAAAATTGGATTTAACCATATAGCAAGGTGACCGCATAGCAACATTCGACTGTATAAACAAATTTTTGGCGAGAAAATTAAATTAGAACAATAAAAATACATGTTGGTTCCATTATGGACCATAAATTTAACGGTACAGTCGACCCCTGATGAACCGGCACCCCGAAATTGGTGCCCAGGGTTTTATCCAGGGCTGTCTCTATATCTAGACTTGGTCCACTCTGCCGTGTAGGATAGCGCCGATAAGCTTGAACCATGAGTTTTTTTTTAATTTGACCGACCATCAAAGAAAATGAATCAGGTGAAAAGTAGGATTGACGAAAATAGACTAGATTTGACACTCCTATCCCTTTAATTCTTTTTGATGGACATTGATTTATCTATGATAGTTAATTTTACCCATTTCAGGAACAATTCCGTCAACTGCAGCTAGCCACTGATGCTACAAGCTCCAATGGCTGTTCCACCCACAAAGGCATATCTGTTGAAGAGGTAGCTGTGGTGAAAGCTTTCCCCCAGAGCGAGTCCTTCTCCGGCAACCTGCTAGAAGAGGGCACAGATGTGGAGGAGAAACTCAATGCCTTGACAAACAACAAACACCATCTTGGAAATGCAGCTTTGGAACAACTAGACAACCTCAAGAGAGCCCTGCTCAACCGTGCCAACAGGCAGAAAATAGACCAAGTTCCCAGCTATAAACAAATATCTGACAATCAGCGCCAAGCGGCTAGTCGGGAGAAGAAGGCTGAACAAACTGACAGACAATTGGCTATGGCCCTTGAGAAATCAGAGTTGAATTTGCTCTCCCACATTTCTGCCCATGCGCCAGGAATGGCATTTGGACATCCAGGCGCTTACGGAATGATGCCAATGGTAAGTTTTTGGCAGCCTCATACGGATTGCACTAATTTTATAAGCGAATTCAATTTCCGGGTTTTGGTATTAGGCTATTTTACCAACACCGTTTTTCAAATTGTTTTCGTCCAAAAATGCTAAAGTATTTAGTTGATTTTCCATGCAAGACAAAAATGATTTGTTATAGGTTCTCGAATCTAAAAGTATATAAGGCGAATATCTCTCGGTGTTTTTCAGTGTTGCTCGCAATCTCTGTGGTGTTCAGTTGCTTTCTTCTTCTTCTCTGTCTTCCTTCTCCGGCTTTCTCTTTCCTGCAAAATGGGTGCTGTGCTCTGTCTGTTCGTGCTTTCGTTCATCGCTACTGGAGTCGCCTACCATCTCGGCTATTTGGACGTGTACATCGAGCAAGCCAAGCAGAAGATCAATCAGCAGCAGCAGAAGTAGGACCACTTCCTTGATCTCATGAACAATGATGCGTCAAGCTGATCTAACTCTCTGTCTTCTCTGTTCTTGTCTTCATCAATAAAATTTGTTGGGTAGATTTGTATTGCGTTAATTGTCTTTTTGTGGTACAGTCGGCGTCAGTCTCACTTTTTATACTTAAGGGACCGGCCAATTTACCGTGTTTGACACATTATCTACCTTAAGATTCGAAGACTTTTGCAAGCTCTGTTTTGACAGTCTGGTGCAAATTATAGCAAGGATTCCAACTCTTTTATATTTAATGTTTTATCAAACAACTAAACGTTATATTTTTTGGGATCATAATAAGCATATGATGTTTCAAGAAATGTCTCCTTTTGAATCAGTCAAAAGCTTTTTTCTAGCGAAGTTTTCGAATTTCTGTAAACACCAGTCGGTTTTTCTCGCCAACAATATTTTTCGGTATATGATGTCAAAAGAACTACCGTATTTCTTCTAATTGCCGCACATGTGCGCTTATTTTTCAATCACCTGAAAATCGGAAATTTTCAAATTCGATCTAGAGATTTTCGGGTGCTTAACCAAGATCTGAAAAGTGGAATCGGTAGAGCTCGTGGGAGTTAAGAAAATGCATCAAACAGCTTAGCAAAATATTCACTCTGCTCCGAGATATAAGTCTTTAAAGTTAGGGGTGTGCGGCAATTAGAGACTGTGCGGCAATTAGAAGAAATACGGTATTTATGCTTGTTCCCCTGTGTGATTTGGATTTTGGCCATCCAGAGGCCATCAACAGACCCAAACCACAGGGGGAGCGGGTACGCGACAATTCACAGCCAGGACAATTCAAAATTTTCAATGTTTTTCTCGCACGTTGTTTTTTAAAAAGATATTTCTATTTTAAAGATTTCACTCTTTGATAATTCCAGCAACTTTGCTGGCAGATTTTCTTCTGCATTTTCATTATTTAGTTTTATTTTTTTTCAGGTTTTGACTTATGCGGTCTCTGATGATTTCATGATTCTTTTGGTGATCATGGATATCAACATGAAAAGAATCTCAGCGGAACTCAGCGACTATTCAAGCAATTAAGATGAACCTGTTGAAGTGGAACATGAAGAAGTCAAAGAGCAACAAATCCTGACAGTAAGCTTAGATTGGCTTTTATCAATTATTTATATCTTTAACTGTTAAGGTTCGATCAGAGAAGGAAAAAAAACATACTCAGCCAAGATGGACACCTCTTTTGGAAGGACAAAGACAGCAAAGACGGAAATCGAACATTTTGGAACTGCGTCAAATATCAGAAAACATATTGCCATTCTCGTGCTCACACGAGCAGGTTGACTGGGAAAGTCATAGAAATCAAAGGGCAGCACAATGATGCAAAAGAAGCAGCATCAATTCCTCTTCGTGAAGTGTATCAGCTTTAAGGAAAGTGATCACCACCTTAATGTTTAGTTCTTACGAATAAAGTTTGGTTTTAAATTTTTTTGCAACCTTAATATTTTTTATCATGGCTGTGAATTGTCCCGGGCTGTGATTGTCCCAGGCTGTGATTTGTCCTGGCTGTGAATTGTCCCGGGCTGTGAATTGTACTGGCTGTGAATTGTCCTGGCTGTGAATTGTCCTGGCTGTGAATTGTCTTCGGCTGTGAATTGTCCCCGTTGTGAATTGTCCGTGTCCCGGGGAACCAAGATAAAACCGCGTTTTTATCTTTATATAGCAATTTTTTTATGAAAAACTCGCTCTGTGTTTGCAGAATTTTGAAAAAAAAAGTGTAAGAAAAAATTTATGGTCATTAAAAGCGGGCAAATTTTTTGACACATTCTGTATTATCGATGGTTCGATTTTCATAAAGGGGGGGGGGGGGCGGACACGGACAAAAGGCTACAACTCAGTAAAATTGGGAAAAGCAACCGTCATCATTATTAATCAAGCAATTCGCCAACTAAATTTATAAAATCATCAACTCAAATAACATAGTTTCTAACATGTGAGAGGTTTAACATTTTTCTTTATTGATCCATGACGATATTGTAAACCAAACCACGGAGATACTTCATAAGATTGACATCAGAGAAATTGGCATCGTAGAGGTGGACTTTGGCGAGAATTCTTTCATTCGCATCCAGATAGACTAGTCACTTCTTCGGAGCTGCTTTGCCGGCCAAGTACTGCTCATAGTGGAAGTCGTGAGTGCGCTGTACTCTCTTGAGGTCTTGAAGAAAGCGGCCAATTGACGGATGATCCACACCAAGAGCATCCTGGAGTCATCGATGAGCGGCCTCAGCAAAATTGTTGGTTCGATCTTCACCTGCAAGAGTTCGTTCGTAGCACGACCAGCAACTGATTGGGAACATCGCAGGACGCATTGCAGTACCTTGAACAGAATCCCATAAATACCGAACAATCAAAGCACAATTTGAAACTTACCGATATAGATATTTAAAAATTTCTTAAGTTGTAGCCTTTTGTCCCTTTTTTCGAGTTGTAGCCTTTCGGCCGTTGTAGCCTTTTGACACGTACCGAAGAAGAGGACCATATTTTCTTCGCTGATTCTAGAATCAATAAATTTTTCGACAAAAAATTACCAATTTATTCGTTAAATTCAAAATGCATTACATAATATTTGCAGCACTCCCAGTACTCCAACAATTTTGGTGGACCTCCACCTTATGGACATCCTATGTCCATGTCTGGGTCGGCCAATCCTATGATGGGTAACCATGGCATGCCTTCCCAATTTGCAGGGTCTGCAATGCATCCAGGAGGCATGCACCCTTTCTCACCCAGTGTTTTCCCTGGAGGTCCAATGATGCATGGAGGGGCGGCCAACCCTATGATGATGAACAGACTGGGTGGTGGTCCGCCGCACTTCCGACCAGGCATGCTGACACCCCAACAACAGCAGCAATACATGCAACAACAGCAACAAATGATGGCTGCTGCTGCTGGTCAAAATCCAATGTTGAAAGGGCCGATGGCGGGAATGATGCAGCAATCACCAGGACAGCCACCCTTCCCACCCAATTCCCATCCTCTGGCCATGCAGCAGCAAATGATGCAACAACAGATGATGAACAAGTCAGCTGGACTGATGCCACCTCCCAATGCTAGCTCTTCTCAGCCGTTTGATCCACAAAACACGTCTATATTTGGAAAGCAACAAAGCGGCATGGGAGCAAGACCAAGCGAACAGCCCTATAATCAGAGGCAACAGCAGCAACAACAGGTTGGTTTTATCGAAAAATAATAAAGCCATTTTTGATGAGATTTTAGCAATAATGCAAATATTTAAAAAAAAACAGGAATAACTAGGGTTGGCGAGTCGAGCACTCGAAATCGACCTCGTGTCGGGTCGAATACTCAAAAATTTTAATTTTCGAATATCAAATTAAATAATCGAAAAAGGTGCCCTTGGAGTCCAAGGCTTGGACCTCATTTTTTCTATGCCTCACTGACTTTATATGGCTAAATTTCGGAACACCTACCCCAGTCAATTTCGGAACACCCACCCCAGAAATTTGCCTTGGTCCCCCAAGCTGATTTTTTTGCAAACTTTTTTTTTTGCTTTTTTCTTTCGAGATTTTACTGTTTTTTATAAAAAGTTGGAAAATTTGAATTGGAAAATTGAAAAAAGGCAGACAAAACTCAAGAAAAAAGCTGTTTGCAAAAAAATCAGCTTGGGGGACCAAGGCAAATTTCTGGGGTGGGTGTTCCGAAATTGCTCCCTTTATATGATTAAAATTTTATCCAGTTTTCGTATCGAGTTTCAAATATCGAGTCGAGTACTCGCCAACCCTAGAAATAACGGTAGTTTTTGGAGTCGAGCCTAGACACAGTCTACTCTCGATTCGAAAATTATAAACACAAATCCATTTTACTGATTTTTCGTTCTTTCGCAGATGATGAATCGCTTTGGAAGCCCACCACTGACCAACATCGCCAGTGGAATCAGCAACAATCACGGATCTCCAGCTTCCTCTGCCGGCTCTTCCATCTTCAACACCCCCACCGGTGCTGGCACATCCAATCCCTTCATGGATGGTCAAGTGTCTACTGGTGGTAGTATGCACCATTCCTCATTCCATCAGCAACAATCGCCTTTTGGGTCGCCGACAAGTGGAGCCATGTCTATGAACAAGCAGCAAGCTCTGGTGGGTAGGTCCATGGTGCCATGTTCCAGCGCTTCTTCCTTTCTCAACAATGCCAACAACCAAATGGACTACCAGTTGTCCTCAGTGTCTTCTACTTCCTCAGCTGGTGGACCAACCGCTATTGCTACAACTAGTGGAGCTGGGGGTGGCATGCAGATGTCAAGGTTTGTAATGAGGGTACACCTGATTTATAGTTTCTGAGTTCACTTTCCGATTTTTTAAGCCAAAAAATTAAAATATTAACAAAATATAATTTTTTTGTGAAAAAAATTGGAAAACAAATCTTTTTTGGAAATTTTGAACTTTTTCAATTTTTTTTGAGAAAATTTTCTGATTTTGGACAGTTTTTAAAGTTCTGATTCTGAATACAGTCAAACCTGGTTTATCCGGCACCCCCAAAAGTTCGTTCCCGCCTTGGGTCCGACACTTTCTTTAGCTCAATTTTCGAAGTCTTTTGCTAAATGTGATTCGCCAGTCTAGTCCGAAATATCGCAAGGATTCTGATTTTGCCATTCGTTTTTTCAAAATTCATAAATTTTAGCAAAAGAACTAGTGAACCTCGGTTATCCGGCACCCCCTTTTGAAAATCAGGTGCCGGATAACCGAGGTCCGCTGGTCTTCATGGCCAAATTTAAAGATTTTGAAAAAACGAATGGCAAAATCAGAATCCTTGCAATATTTCGGACTAGACTGGCGAATCACATTTAGCAAAAGACTTCGAAAATTGAGCTGAATGTGTGGGAATGAACTTTTGGGGGTGCCGGATAAACGAGCTTTGACTGTATTCATATTTTTTTCTGGTTTTGAAAAAAAAGTCGGGTTTAAACCTTGTTTGATCAATTTTACAAAAGTTTTCAACAAAATACTCAATTTTCAGTGCGACCGCTTTATACAGTGCCATCAACCTGGACGCCATTATCAATTCCCTGCAAAATGGAAGATCATTTGTGGTGGCTGTGCTCATGCAGGATACTGTCATGGATCTACATTACGATTCTATATTCGATGCTTGTCCGATTTGTTGCTGCAAGTCCAATATTCGTGCCTATGAACTGGGAATGTACATTAATGCGCCGGAGGATGTGTCAAAATGTGATGAGATCCAGCGAAAACAGCAAAACGACCCTGATTTCATGCCTGATCACTGGAGTGGCTTCTGTGTTCCCTCTTCCTCAGATCCAATGCAGCAACAGAGCAAGTGCAGTTGTGGGTTCAGGTATCTTACTTTCTTCAGGGTGCTCCAAAAAAGACCATCTTTGCATTGAAACTCGCGTTTTGGCATTTTTTAACCTATTTTTGAAGGACATATGACAGTTCGCAGTCAAAAATTTCTGAGGAATCTGCATCACTTAACAGAATTTAAAAGAGGTTTCGTTGTTGATATATGACCAAAATTAGGGAAATACACTTTGTTTTTCAACTTTGGCTTATGTCTCAACAACTGACATTATTTGAAATGCTGTTAATTAATTCGAATTTCTGAAGAAATTTGGCGTCTAGGGGAACTTAAAAAATTACATAAAAATAGGCATTCTTATTCAAAATAGCCAGGTGGACAGCTCCCGATAGTGATAGCTGATCAGTGTCCCCGGTGCGAACTGTCTTTTTTTACCATTTTTTGGGGTGCTTTGAGGCAAGTTTGCGCCTAATTTGTAGCTCATCTCAATGGCTACAATTTGCCTCTTAACTTGCCTAAGAGAAGTATTCAAAAAGTAGATCAAAAACACAATGCCAAAAACACGATTTTGAATGCAAAAATGGTTTTTTGGACCACCCTGTTTTTTTGGTCAAGGCTCAAATAATTTTTGGCCTTCTAGTGCTGTCCGCCATCGATATCTGTGTGGAGCTGAAGCTGGTAATAACAGTGGTTTGTGGGGCCTTTTTCCAGAAGATTTGAATGAAGCGTGTGGAGATCGAGCTCAGCGCCGTCTGCAACTCAATTTCGCATCCAAAGCAGTGGTTGCTCGTCAAGTGTGGTTCAATCCCAATAACACTGCTGATAGGCAGTTCATAGATATGTTGCGACACCAATGTCTCACAAGGGACATCTGCTCAGTGGTGAGAAGTGCTTACTATCTGGGCGACTTCTCTGATTCTGCGTTTGAAAATAAGGTATGCAATTTTTGGTGGGTATACCCGGGTAGACCTTTGGCCACTTTTGTGCAATTTTTAATTTGAGCCTTTTTTATTTTGATTCTTCGCAGTTTAGGACACACATTTAAGCTTGTACTAAAGTGCCCTGGCCTAATCAGCGCCTATGGCTTCACCTAAGTTTAAAAAAGTCCAAAACATAAACCAAATAGGCAAACTTTTTCTTGCCGTAGAAAACATTTTTTTCTGCGGCCAAACTTTTTGCCGCAGAAATACTTTTTCTTGCCGTAAAAACCTTTTTTTCGCCGCCAAAATTATTTTTTCTTCCGCAGCGCATATTTTCTTTTGCCGTAAAAATTCGTTTTACAGCGAGAAAAAATTTGCGACAAAAAAGTATTTTTGCAGCAGTTTTTACGGCAAGAAAAAGGTTTTCCCGAACCAAATAGCAAAAAAACTAAAATTGTAAAGGCGCGAATTCGAAAAATCGGCACAAAAGTGACCAAACGCTTCTCCGCCTAAAATTTCGCTGTAAGGTGACTCTAGGCCAGAGGTGGATATGTGGGTCCGGATCCGACTCGGATACGCCTGAAGCCTGTCGGGTAGTCTTGGGCTCACCCGGAGGCGGTCGGACCTCTATTACTTTGGTGGAGTCTGCGGGTGTGCCCGTATCCACCTCTGCTCTTCGCAAGTCACGTGGAAATGCCCAAATATACACCGTTAACTGTGAAAGTTGTTATTGTTCCAGTGAAACCGTAACTCTACATTATTGTTTCAGAACCACCGCGGAGCAGCCACCAACAGCAGCACCGCCAACGACTACAGCGTCTCTCGTGTGGATTCAGTTGAACTTAACCAAATCATGTCTTCAATCGTTGGAATTGCTGTGTCTTCCACTGGTTTGCAAAAAGAATTAAATCGACCATCCAAATCACACCAGCCAGTTTTTCATCCTTGGGGAGTCCAGGTACTATTATTTATAAATGCCTCTTAAATTCTTCACTTTCTCAGATTGCCAACTCAGTGCGCGAACCAAAAGAGTCAGAGTACATTGCAGTCATTCGGGAGCTGCAGCCATTGCTGGAAGTCACCATGTTCCAAGCCAGAATCGGTGCTCAAAGTCCAAACAAGAAGTTCGAGGGTCCTCTCACATGGCGTTCTTTCCTCAAGAAAATGGCCAAAACTGCTGCCCAACCGGTAAAATATTGGTTTTTTTAAACTTGAAAAACCAAAAGAAATTGAATTTTTTTTAACTTTTTTTATAAACAAAAAAGTATGAAAAAACAGATAAAAAGCAAAAAAATTTAAAAAAATCGAAAAAAGTTAGCCTGGGGGACTAAGGAAAAATAGGGGTGTATATCAAAATTCACTCAAAATTTTTGGTAAAATATTAATACTTGAGACTAAATACCACTTTTGCAGGATGAAACCGAAGGTGGTGGTCAAGTGGAGCCGATCCCAAACATCGTGGTAGCAACCGAGCGAGAACCAGTGACTACCAATCCTCAACTAGTCAACGGTTGGGAAAAGCTGGCTCTAGCTCCATATGATCAAACCAAAGATGTGCTCTACCTGGCAGTGATTCCTGAAAGCCATGTGGTGGCAGAGAAGTGCCGAGTATTCCTGGAAGAATTGAGCACGATGTATGAGAAGTGCCGTTTTGGTAGTCATGTCAAGATGCAGACTAAGGATTCGCCAAAGGATGCTATAATAAAGGTGGGCTACCAGAGGCTCAATGGTATGAATCCGGGTCCATCTACAAATGGTCATGATGGATCGTTGCAAGCCTTTCTGAATGCATTTGAGGAGGGCAAGTATGTGGAGGACAAGAAGGGACTGATGTCTAAGCTCAGAGTAAGTATTTAATGGTTTGGTAATGGAAATAACGGAGTTGGCTAGGGTGTCGTGTGGGTGGTAGTTTCGACGGTTTTGTTTCGAAAAATTTTTTCCTCTGCAATAGGTTACGGGCTATTCTCGTCTAAAGCTTTGTTCCTCTCGGTCGGTCCGACACTGTTTTACCTCTGTTTTTGAAAACTTTTACCGAATTCGTCAGTTTGGTCCGAAACATCGCAAGAATTCCGATTTTGACGGTCGTTTTTGTAAATGGCAACGGTTTTGCCAAAAAAAGACCAGGGCCTTTCGATTTAGTGTGCCGTCTTTTCGGCAAAGCTGCGTTGACATTTACAAAAACGACCGGCAAAATCGCAAGCCTTGTGATTTTTCTGATTGGACTGGTGAATCAGATTTGGTAAAATTTTTCAAAATAGAGGTAAAAAAAGTGTCGGACTTTTGGGGGTCACACCAGATCGAGGGTAGACTTTAGTGTCAAAACAGGATTTTCCCTTGGTTCTCTGTGTGTTTTGTTTAATTATCAGGCTGGATAGCGTCTAAACCACAGTGGGACCAAGGAAAAATCTTGTGGCTGAAACGGGCATTCGAGGCCGTTTCTTGAAATGTCTTTAAAATAATTTTTTTGCTTGATCCTGTACTCTACCTTACCCATAAACTGTCCTTTTGCCCGTGCTCGCGAGTTCATTTCTGGCTAGGATTATGTACACATTATTTTTAGGGTTTCATTGAGAACTATGAGCGTGAACTCACCCAATTCTTCCGAGCCAATGAACATACCCTGTTTGAACGTCGAGCCTATCACGAGTCCATCCAGCGCAACAACCAGCATCAGCACTACACATCCTTGGCCACTTCCTCAGACTCGAGCAGTATGCCACCACCGGCTGTACCGATCCAATCTCCATCTTCCATTCTTTCCTCCGCCTCAGGACCTGCTTCAGGCAACTCCACTGCTCATCTATCAGTTGGTCCAATGCCAGGAGTGGTTCAACTCTCACCATCTGGTCAGCCACTACCTGGTCAGCCCCAACAACAGTCACCCAACCCACTAAGCAATAATGCTCCAGGTATGGAGGAGTTGACAGAGTCGCAGCATAATGGAGGCACTCCCAATCCACATCTTCAACAGCAACAGCAACAACAATTGGATCAGGCCAACGCTATAATTGAGGCTAATATTGAGAAAACTGTGGAGGAGATGTTGAGTCTGGAGAGTCCTAGCTATTTACCTCATGTTATTGTCATCTATTTGGTGAGTGATTTTTTAGCTGTTGTGATAAAAAAAAATTTGGCCCTATCATCACATGATAAAAGCAGAAATTTCGATAGAGTATCTTCTTCCGGTCTTAAAACATCCATCAAAGATGATCGAAAATCTTCAAAACTGTAGTAAAACAGATACTGGATCAAGTTGAGATAACTGTACAATTTTTCGTATATTATACGAGAAATTCTACAGTTATAAATGGGGCGAAAAACTGACTAAGGATGAGTGGGAATGTGCATTCTCAAAACTGACTTTCAACTTAATTTGTTTTCAGATAAATCCCTTCTCGTTCGGCAGTGAAGCGCACCATGCCATCTTTGCTCGTCTAGCCAATGTAGCCCTGATGAGAGCTTTCAACTCCTTTCTCTACCAACTGGACATCAGGCGGCGACCTCAAATCCAGCTAGAAATGCTTAGTCTACAATCTCTTTACGACTACACAGCTTTTGCAGCAGATCCACTTAGGGAGGATCGCCAGAGCATGGAATCTGGTAAGCAATTAGCAATGGATCCACTGATTTAGTTAATTTGAGGTTTTTAGTAGAAAACTTCACTTGCCGAGACAAAATGTCGGCCCAAGATTGCTTGCGGAGAACCGCTTTCTCAGTATATAGTCAGTCTAGGCTATTGACGGCAGAGAATACTAGAGGAGTATTGCCAAAAAGTATGACCAGATTTGGACCCACTTCAGCTATGAGTGACATACTTGACTCTCTCAAGAGTAGACCTTCTACTCGCCTCTATAAGGTTGATTTTAAACTAGATCGTTTGACGCAGCACTTACCGTGTCTAAGACAGCAAAATTAGTGCACCCCACCTTGGTACACTCCCCAGTTCTTTAAAATTTTAAAGTCCAACCTGATCAGCGCCTGAGACTTCGCCTAAGTTCAAAAAGTTCCTTTTTTCATATTTTTAAACACTCAAAAATTTTCGAGGGAGGGATACACTTGGGTATCTATGTGCGCAGGGGGTAGGGGGTATGCACTTGGGTTTCGACGACCGTCGGAAAGTAGCTCACGACAATTTCTTAAAGAACCATGCCCGTCTACGTCCAGGATTATCCTCCGCCAATGCAAAAATTTTTCTTAATCATTAAACTTCTGTGCGGATTTTTTAAATTGGTAACCAAAACTTCACCTAAAATTAAATTCTAGGCCTTGTTTTGTTAGAAACCAAGTTAAAAAATCCGTACAGCAGTTCAGTGATTAGCGGAAAATTTTTGAATTGGCGGGGGACAATTCAGAACGCACGGGCATTGTTCTTTAAGTTCTAGAAAAAAGACATTACCACCACTGGGAGTCGAACCTATGGACCCAAACTAAAAACGAAGCTCAAATATAAAGACTTACCCACTATACCAAAGACCTATCATGAGGAGTGTTTCCATGATATCATTATTTATGATAAAACAATGATGTGATAGTTGAAATTTTTAATGCTATCACATCACTATCATATCAACCGAAAATTTCAATCCGTTTCTCTGTTTGGATGTGAACCACAAAATACAACGGCAAAAGCTCTTGAACTCACAGTTGCTTTGTTATCTTAATTCCCATATTTAGAATAGTTCCTAAGATCCTTGTTTGGTTGGAATAAAGTTTGCTCATCCCATTTATTTGTCTACCTGCAGTGTCTCATTGGTTGCTCATATTTTCGTAGTCTAATACTCGACACTAATTTTTTTTACCGATATCACTATCATATCACCTGGAAATTTTTTTAATGCTATCACATAACTATCATATCATGCGAAAAATTTCTCGGCCACATCATATCATTACCATAAGAAAATGTTCTCAACCATATCATATCACTATCATATCATACGCAAAAAAATGACATCATGGAAACACTGATCCTAAGTACCTTAATAACTATCTTATTATGACCATTATTTTTCAGGTGCCCTCCAGTCCATTCATCCTAGCGCCTAGTCGAATAGTCAGCCTCACCGGTCCCTCCAAAAACCCCAAACTGCAAATAGTGAACACAGAAGACAGGGTGCTGTTCGTCACTTACTGTCTCATAGCCGATGAGTGGTTATGTGGTGCAGTGACCGACGAGCAAGGGCACCTGCTGGACAATGTGCTCATTAATCTATTCGTGCCCCCTGCTCAGAATGCCAATGGCAGCAGCATGAAGTGGAGACACAAGAACCAGTCGCAGATATTTGACTCTATACAACGACTCTGGAACTACATCCAGAGTGTGCTCGTCATGGACACCAAGAATTGGAGACTGGTTATTGGAAGGGTGGGCAAGATTGGTCATGGAGAGTTCAAAGGTAGGATTAGGAATAAAATCTTTGGCTCTATTTGAACTGACGGGTCTTCTAATAAGAGGATATGCTTTAGTATCCCTAGCTAATCTTTTTCTAATTTTTTCCTTTTTTTTTAAATTTTTTGTCACAAAAGCCCAAAAAATTATTTATTTACACCTTCTAACCATTTTTATGCGAAACATGTTTTGGATAAAAATGCCAAATCTGACACTGAGTCTCCAATTTGGGCCGAAAAATGTCTAACTTCCTTTTTAGTGTGAGACTGGGCATTTCTATCCAAAGTTTTGCAACTTCCTGTAGAGCGGCGAAAGCAATTACTACTTCGGCTGGCAGAAAGAAGGTCGGGTTTTGTGCTTTGATTGTGGGTTGTTTGTGTTTGAGGCTCACATTCCGGGGAATCTTGCGAAATACATCTTCAACAAAGTTTGTGCCGCCAAAGATGTGGATCGCACTGATGAATTCTTTCGAATCGTGGGTCTTTATTATAATCCGGCCGCCAATTTTCCAATTCTGCCTGATGGCGAAGAGATTCCTGAAGAGGATCTAGAAGATATTCAAGAAGAAATCGTAATGTCATATCGTATGTGCATATGTTATTGTTACGAATAACGATCTGTGGTTTTTTTATCGTGCTAAATAAATCTGTAACGTGATTATATGAGGATATGAGGACAAATGTGTTTCCCAATCAAAATAACACGTTTTCTGTAGCATTCAGGGTCTAAAACATCTAAAAAGTGCTCAAAACATGATTTTGGGTAGTTCCCATATAAGGAAGTTTAGTCGTCATTTTTAGACTGCAGGGTTAGTCATAAAAACACAGATATTTTTGAAAAAATAGTGTACGTAATTTCTTGCACGACCGATTTCTGAAATTTTCGGACCCTGGTCCAACCCTGGTCCAACCATCCAACCTATATGTTTCCCAATCAAAATAACACGTTTTCTGTAGCATTCAGGGTCTAAAACATCTAAAAAGTGCTCAAAACATGATTTTGGGTAATTCCCATATAAGGAATTCTTGCCAATTATTTTTCTCAATACAGAAAAAAAGTACAGCCAGAACATGAATCGAAAAATTTCGACCGAAAAATGTCCAAGTCCCAGACTATGTCGAACACGAATCTGGTGTTAGGATTTGGTTTTTGCGTAGCATGGACGTCAAAAAGGACGCCGCGGAATTCTAACACCCCCTCCTTGCCAAAAAATTTTTTTGAAAAAAATCAGCTTGGGAACCAAGGCATATTTTTTAGAGCCAAATCTTTAAAAATTTTATACCACTTTTTTTTCCAGCATGGACCGAGATTCTGTCAAAGCGGAATCTGCGGAGCTACAACTCCAGCCTTAAGAATAGTGTGAATACTGCGAATGGCTGCAAGACATGTTCTGTAGCACCAGTTTCCCAAGTGATCTCAGCTTGTCTAGTATCCACTGAGCCGGAGCTTCATCTGCGCATTTTTCCTGGCTCTTCTGAGAACGGCAATGGAAACAGCAGTTTTTCAGGCTCTTTCTTCCAATCCTCCGGTCCAGCCTCTTCTGGTGGAGGAGGCAACTCCAAGTCGGCCAAATCCAAGTCTCCACCTCAGTGGCAGTCCTTACCCGGTCTGGATGACTCGTCTATAACTCACATCATGGTCTTCCCCAATATTCTGTACATCTCGTTTGAGCAAGCTCTGGGACCAGCTACGGGTCAGGAAGAGGACAACGACTTTGTGGACTTTTTCACCAAAAAAGACCACGAGGTGGACGACAATGAGATCATGGATTTTGACATGAATGACCTGGGCAACGATGCTTTCAAAAATGGTAAATCACTTTTTAAATTTACAGTCAACGCTCCCAATAAAGACACCCCAAAAAAGTTAGTTTACGCCTAGGGTCCGACACTTTTTTCATATCCTTTTCCGAAGTATTTTTCCAGTCATCTTTGCAAACTTATTGAAAAAGGGGTGTTATTATACCACTAACCGCGGGTCTTATGACTAAGACGGTGGTCATACACAAAAACGACCCGTAAAATCGGATTTTTTGGCGGGACTCCCTTATTTCCCAAAAACATGCTTTTACACATAAAAGGTGCTGAAACATATTAAAAAATATGCTTTTGGGTGTTCTTGCGAGGGCACCGAATAAGGGAGTCTAGCGGATTTGTTTGGACCAGAGCAACCAAAGACAACTGGCAAAAGACCTCAAAATGAAGGTTAAAAGATGTCGGATTCTAGGCGGGGACGAACTTGAGGAGGGTGTCGTTATATCAAGTTTTGACTGCTCATACTTTTTCTTGACTATACGCAATCTAGCCACTAAATTATGGAACTTCCTATAAAATTCCAAATTTAGTGGGTAAAATTCATTTGCCCACTAAGAGAGCTTGAGCAAGCTCTGGGACCAGCGACGGGTCAGGGGCTCTCTTTTGAGCTCTTTTAGCCCTTTTATAAGTAATTATTTCAGAGAGTGACACAGTGATCGATAATCAACCAATGGCCACCGGCTACTACATCTCAACAGCTCCAGCCCTTGATCTGCCAGAGTGGTTTTGGTCATCGTGTCCCTCAGCCAAACAAAGACAACCCGTCCATCTTAAAAGTTCTCTGCATATCCACACCGGCAACATACAGCAGAGCGAGGAGTTTACTGTGGGCAATAAAGCAGCTGCAGGAGGAGACCACACACATCATCCACTTGATGCTACTTCGACGGATGAGGCTTTAAAGTCAGTTTTTTTCTTATCCAATTAAAAAATAAATAAATGAAAGAATCTTGAAAAAATGGGTACATTATATCAAGACTCGCGGTTCTTGACGGCAAATTTATTGAGATTTTAAAATCGGATTAAAATCGAATCCTTCCGATTTTTTGGACTGACGAATCAGTTTCGGCAAAAAAACTTCCAACCCTGGCTGAAAAATCATCGAATTTTTAGTTTCCTTTCAGGACCAAGACATGGTTACAAGTTCAAATGTTGGTGGTGGCATGTATGATTTTTTTGACTCGAAAGGATTAATAAGTGTAATGTGGGGTAGGTAGAAGATCGGGTAGGGTAGGTGGTCAGGTGGGGTAGGTAGGTGATCGGGTAGGGTAGGTAGGTGGTCAGGTAAGGTAGACTCTAGGCGGGAACGAAACTTGGGGGGAGTTAGATTTACTGTATCAAAACTGGCTTGAGTATAGAATGCCCCCACGCAGAGTGCTCGGATGGAGGAGATAACTTCATATTCGTGTTTCTCGACCCCGATTTCATGAGAAACCCGGCTGTTTTTTAAATTCTGAGAATTTCTTTTTCCCCAACCACAGGGGGGTATCATGGTTTTTTTAGTCAAAATTTGAAAAATTTAAATTGGCGCCTTTTGAATTTTAAAGGGATTAAGGTCTGTATTGGGAGGGGAAGGGAATAAAAGGGGGCCACTAATCACACAGGGCCCACTAACAAGAAGATATAACAAAAATCTCTCAAGCCAACTCTGATGCCCCACGCGCCCTGAAGGGCCCCCGAAAGGGGCGCGTGGGGATTCAGAGTTAGAGATGCGCACACACATATACCTTAGACATGATTCCGAGAAGTACTCTAGATCAAAAATGCATATATAGTCTCTTTTTGCTACGGCCCAGTTGAAAAACATGGTAAAAAGACGAACATTTAGACATTAATTTGCATAAAATATCTAAAGCTATAAATTTTTTTATTTGTTAGATATACATTGAATTTGATTTTTGTTATATTGATTGAACCAAATAGAAAGAATAAGATAGAAAGAATAAGAAAGCAAATATAATGTTCAAGTGAGAGCGTGCGTGGGGGGAGGATACAGCCCTTAATCCCTTTAAAATTCAAAAGGCGCCAATTTAAATTTTTCAAATTTTGACTAAAAAACCCATGATACCCCCTGTGGTTCGAAAAAAATTTTTTTTCTCAGAATTAAAAAAACAGCCGGGTTTCTCATGAAATCGGGGTCGAGAAACACGAATATGAAGTTATCTCCTCCATCCGAGCACTCTGCGTGGGGGGGGGATTCTATACTGCAACCTCAAAACTTTGCTGTATGTAAAAAAGGCTGTAACTAATTTCACTAGTCAAATCGCTGATTTACTCCGTCAAATCGTAAAATTTTTGGCTCGTTAGAAAGCTGAGATTCAGGGCTAAATTTTGGTAATTTTTTTTTTACAAAAATGAAAAAATAAATAAAAGAAAACGATCAATTTTATGGATTTGACGGGGTAAATAAGCCTAAAAATAAATTTGGGGCTCAAGAAAAAATCAAAATTTTGAGATAATCTGAGGAAAAAAGTCATGATTGTTTGAAATCTCCCAAATTTCTCGGCACACCCCGTATTTCTATGCCACTAAAAACTATTAGTTTTCAGGTACGTTCTGGAAACGTACAACGCTCTGTCCTGGCTGAACGTGGACTTTGCCACTGGAGCCCGGCACTCCTGCCTTCCAGTGCACATCCAAGCCCTGCTGAGGCTCTACAAAAGTGTGACCACTCTATTTTCATGATGCTTCTGATCCTAGCACACTTTGATTTTTTGTTGCTGTATTGGTAAGGACAATAACAACCTCGGCAGTACTACTTAATCCCTCTATCATCTAATTCTAAATCTGTAATTAATCTGCTTATATGCTGTCCATATCCTCGTGTCCCTCCAGCACATAATCAAGAAAAGTAGTTAATCATAGATATGCGATTTCAGTCAATCTGTTTTATTTTTCTTTTTATTTATCTGTAAAACCACGGGTCTTTTCCTCCCGCTTCACTCCCAAATCACCGTATTTCTTGTGAAAAAAGGTGTTTTTTGTACGTATATAAAGCTTCTAAAATTTTTAGTTTGTTATTGTTTCACCGATTTCAGTGGTGACACCAATAGGGTTGTCTATTGACGAGTTTTTGTACCGTATTGCCTGTCAATTAGCCTCCTGCTCTAAAATAGCCCTCTTCTCTGACTTAGAGATCTTATATCTCAGTCTAGAACAAATAAGGTCTGAAGCAGGGAACGTAACTGTACTTTTTAAAAAGATTTGTACTTTTTTCGGGACCCCAATTTTTTTTTGCTTCGAAATAGCGATAAGCACTGTATACAATTGACGAAAAATTACCAAATGTACTTTTTTAAAATTTTGAGTTACGTATGCTGGTCTAAAGTCTCGAGGAAAAAATTCAAAGTCAACCTCAGCATTTTCTGATTTACCGGGCTTTGAATAAAAAAGCACCGCTAAAAATTGAGGGTTCAAAACGTACAGCTAGGTTTTTTTTTCACAAGGTATACGCGCAAATTAGATACTTATAATTCGCTGTCTTCTTGTTTGCTATCTGCTTTCACACTAAACTATTAATCTAGCTGTTGTTGTACTGTTGTTGTTAATGTTGGTGTTCAGAATTGGTTGATTCGTGGCATGCTCTAGCACACCTTGTTTTATTATTATTATTTAGGATTACACACATCTAGTAGCATTGTATTATTGCAAATAATGATATTGTTGTTGTTAATATTATTATTGCTAAATATCTTCTAAAGCCACCTGCCAAATCCCATAGCTGTTTTGGCAGGTGGCTGACCCCTTAAAACCAAACTTTTGGAACTTTTAATAAAAATCGATAACTTTAGAATTTTTTTTTCTAGAAATTCTAAACTAAACCCAATTGTCGTTCTGAATCTTCAGATTTCACGTCGCAAAAAATTTTAGGAATAAGATAGATCCTTCAAAGCAGCTGAGTGGTGCAAATGCTCCAAATATCCATATATATATATATATAGCTCTTGGCCATAGCTCAATGACCATAGCTAGGGCCACAGCTAATAGCAATGGTTCCTGAAATTTGTTCGATCTTATTTCCGAGGATGCAGATTCAGTAAACAATTATGATATCGAAGTTGACTTTCCGAAAGTTGTTGCTTGTTAAAGAACCATGAAACTTGATATGCACAGCAATTCGCGGAATTTGAATAAAAAAAAATTTCAACCTAACTAAGGTCCTGAGTTTAAATTTTTTATATTTTTTTCATAAATGTTGATAGAAGTTAAAAACCAATTTTTAAATTTTTCCAATTTTTTCAAACTTGACTAAAGAAACCAAAGCAGTGTTTGGGAACTAATACAAATAAAAATATATAGCCGCTATGTTTATGTCTACCTTTTTTGATGATCGGTGATCACAGTTTGAATAAAACCCCTATTTTTGTACTTTTTTATTATAGTTTTGTTTGCGCTTGACTCAAATTGTTGTTTCAAATTTAACTTATACTTTTATTTTATTATTGTGTTTTTTGGCTATTAATTTTATGTTCATTGTTGTTATTATGCACACAAACATATATATTTATTACTGGCAATTAGCGTGTGTTTAAACAAAAAATGAGACAAATAAAGTCTGAGAATAAATAAAGTAAATTAGTAGTAGATCAACGTTTTTCATATACAGCAATGTATAATAATAGAAATTTATAAAACAGAGCATAAATAACACAACCTTACTCAACTTCACGCATTTGAATCAATTAGTTTTTTATACTTTGATTATACAGTCAAAACTCAATTTTACGACTGCCATCGCAAGTTCGACCCCCGCTAGGTCATACACTTTTTGGCGTGACCCGCCAAATAACTCCCCTTAAATAAAAAAATTTTTGTCTTGAAAGGAAATAAGCCCTTCCTAAGGCCTCGTACACAATGGTGGACTGTAAATTCAACAATCCTCACTCGGAAAAAGCAAAAAAAAAATTATTTTGGTGTCATCTTGTAGCTGAGATTCAGGGCAACCGAATGGGGTATTGGTCGAGTTAATATTGATTTAAAAATGTTGAAAAAGAATCAACAATCTTCGCTCACAATCCTCATTCATCGTCGACAATACTCTAGAAGTTATCCGTTAAAAAGCTTTGACTTGTTAAGCACAGCGATTCGCAAAATTTGAGTGTCATGATGTACTCAATATAGAACGCAACCTTGCAATAGAAAACTGTAGAGCAGTGGAAGTTGCCTAACTTGTCCGATCTGCATTCACCAAGAAGGGTTTAGCTGCTTGCTTCTTCAATCACTTCACTTGAGACGTCACGAAGCAGGAAAAACTGAACAAAACAATTTATGATCAAAGCATAAAAGACTTCAATACTCACCGTGACATAGATACAACTCGAAGGCTAGCAAAGAGGAAAGAAAGCCTGCGTGGCCAATGACCGCTCCGCCACCGCATGTAAGTTTTGTTAACAATAATTTTTTGAACGTCACTGCTCAATGCATGCAAAATGTACTGTAAGCAGAATGATGCGTGCAATCTTATCACCTCTTTTTTGATCAATATATCCGTCCGTCGCTTGCGAGAAAATGTCTCAATCATTTTTGTCGTCTAGTCTGGAGTGTAAAAGGTGATGGCTGATTATTGTCTCCCTTCAGAAGTTCTTGCTGAAATTATCGAAAACTTCTACAAGAAGGAACGTAAAAGGCTTTTTCTTGTCTCTAGCAGATTTTGCATACTGATCACTAGGCGTTTTTTGAAAGTGATTTGTATAAATAGCCATAAAATATGCTGTCTAGGTGGTGCTCAGGTTGTTGTACCTAAGTAGAGGTACTAAGGTGTTAGACCGTGTGCGAATTGACTGTGGACGGATTGACCTATGGACGAATTGACTTCACGCCCAAATTTCAGTTCCGGGCCAATGTTGACCGCTTTTAAGGCCCGGGCAAATTTTGTCACGTACTGCCTCAAATAACCCCCTTCAAATAACCCGGGTTATTTGGTTGGAGGGTTATTTGAGGGGGCGTTATTTGGAGGGGAGGTTATTTGAGGGGTCATGCCGAACTAGACAACTTCAAGAGAGCCCTGCTCAACCGTGCCAACAGGCCGAAAATAGACCAAGTTCCCAGCTATAAACAAATATCTGACAATCAGCGCCAAGCGGCTAGTCGGGAGAAGAAGGCTGAACAAACTGACAGACAATTGACTATGGCCCTTGAGAAATCAGAGTTGAACTTGCTCTCCCACATTTCTGCCCATGCGCCAGGAATGGCATTTGGACATCCAGGCGCTTATGGAATGATGCCAATGGTGAGTTTTTAGCAGCCTCATACGGATTTCACTAATTTTATAAGCGAATTCAATTTCCGGGTTTTGGTATTAGGCTATTTTACCAACACCGTTTTCCAAATTGTTTTCGTCCAAAAACGCTAAAGTATTTAGTTGATTTTCCATGCAAGACAAAAATGATTTGTTATAGGTTCTCGAATCTAAAAGTATATAAGGCGAATATCTCTCTGTATTTTTCAGTGTTGCTCGCAATTTCTGTGGTGTTCAGTTGCTTTCTTCTTCTCTGTCTTCCTTCTCCGGCTTTCTCTTTCCTGCAAAATGGGTGCTGTGCTCTGTCTGTTCGTGCTTTCGTTCATCGCTACTGGAGTCGCCTACCATCTCGGCTATTTGGACGTGTACATCGAGCAAGCCAAGCAGAAGATCAATCAGCAGCAGCAGAAGTAGGACCACTTCCTTGATCTCATGAACAATGATGCGTCAAGCTGATCTAACTCTCTGACTTGTCTGTTCTTGTCTTCATCAATAAAATTTGATAGATTTGTATTGCGTTAATTTACTTTTATAATACAATCGGCGATCTCGCTTATGATACTCAAGCGACCGGAAAACTTACAGAATTCGACACCTTTTTTACCTCAATATTCGAAGATTTTCGCTGGCTCTCTTTTGTCAGTCTGGTCGAAAATTTAGCAAAGATTTCAACTCTTTTATGTTTAAATTTTATTTCTGGTGACTACTTTTGTAATCTGACGGGTGTTTCCAATTTCAGATTTTTTTGACAGTTTTATCAAACAACTGAACGTTATATTTTTGGGATCATAATAAGCATAGGATGTTTCAAGAAATTTCTCCTTTTGAATCAGTCAAATGCTTTATTCTAGCAAAGTTTTCGAATTTCTGTAAACACCAGTCGGTTTTTCTCGCCAACAATAATTTTCGGCATATAATGTCAAAAGAATTTTTTTGCTTGGTCCCTCTGTGATTTGGATTTTGGCCATCCAGAGGCCATCAACAGATCACGTATACGGACGATAGTTCCCGGCGGCCCCGGCCTATATAAAAAAGACAATAGTTCCCGGCCTGTCAAAAACGACCGATAGTTCCCGACGACCGATAGTTCCCGGCTCGTATAAAAGGGACAACAGTTCCCGGTTCATTTGAAAATACCAAACTTTTCCTGCTTATATCATAGAAAGGTTCTCCCATTAAGAAAATACGCTTTATAAATTGTTATAACGTTTTTATTGGCCTTTTCCTGTACAACAACAAAACGAAACAATAACACAACAACAAAAATAAAATTCTATTGATCCATCACGAAATTATGAGCAAGTCCACGAAGGTATTGGATACTGTTAGTTTGATGATAGCGCTGAACTCTGCCCAAGATCCTTGCATCAGCCTCTCTGTAGATTCTCCGCTTCCTTGGAGTCGCTATTCCCGCCAAGTATTGCTCATAGTGGAAGTCATTGAGCCGATTGAAGTTCGTGATTAAGGAGTTGTTGTGGCTTCTAAAACCAGTGAGTCACTACAACTAAGAATGAAAATTCTGAAAGCAGACCTCTCGTGTATCGATTGCTCTGTGTTTAATATTTTCTTTAATTCTGCTCACTGCGACAGCCATTGGATTCACTTCATGATTGTGAGGATGGATTGTGTCGTGTGGAACAAACTTGAGAAAAAGATTTCCGGGCACCTGCGTGTGGAGCTTCGTCTTGCACTTTGCACAATTACCACCGTTTGCTTTGTCACATTTCCAGTATTGTTTTGTGTCATCTTCATTTCTCTGATGCTCAAAACGAAAACCTTGATACCCCAAAACCTTGAAAACGAAAACCTTGATGTGTAGCCATATCGTCACCCCTCTTTGACTTGACCATCGAGATTGCATCCTAAAAGCACAAAATGCTTTAAATTGTAAATTATATAAACATATTTAACAGCTCACATCGTTCTCAGCAGACACTTGTTCAGCTTGATTATCGCGAGCCAGAACATTAGCGATGAAATTGAAATCCATATCAGTACTAAAACATTTATGGATTAGAAAAAGCAGAGATAGGCAAAGAATAGGTAAAAAACAACAGCAATGACAGAAATAAGTCGAAAAAATAGAAAAACAACTTTATTTTGGTTGCTTTATCTGAGCCGGGAACTATTGTCTTTTTTACACAAGCCGGGAACTATCGGTCGTTTTTGACAGGCAAGGAACTATTGTCCTTTTTATATATTTATAACTTATCAGGCCGTAATTAGTCTAAAAAACATGCTTGGCGGTGGCGGACGGTGGCGGACGATTATTTTTGGCTATAAAATGACCAAAAATGATCATAAATATAGTTACACATCCACCAATTCACATGGATGCTGTACGTAAAAAGGGGGAATGAGTGAGTTAAACCTCAGCATATTGCTCGGAATAGTCTCTAAGGTGATTGGGGGCGCGCATCTCCAAGACCCCCGAAGGGGGCGCGGGGTCTTGGACTTGGAGATGAGCACCCCCAAGCACCTTAGATACCATACATCTCTTTTTGATGATCGGTGATCACAGTTTGAATAAAACCCCTATTTATGTACTTTTTTAGATGAGCACATACACGTTTTTTATAAAAGTTTTGTTTGCGCTTGACTCAAATTGTTGTTTCAAATTTAACTTATACTTTTATTTTATTATTGTGTTTTTTTGGATGCTCACCGGCCCCGAAAATGACAAAACAATAATATAACACAAATTGATCAAATATTTATTTTTAATCTGGGCCATCTCAACGGATGAACCCAATTACATACAAATAGTCAAATAATTAATTGTTCACTGGGCCATTTCCAAGAATGAACCCAGTTCGAGCTGGATCCTTGCAAGTTTCATACAGACGAATCGGATTTAAAGCCATTGCTCCTTAAAAGAGATATTTACAAGTCTAAAATGAAAGCAAAACAACATGTAACATCAGAAAAATAAATAAATTACTGAAACTTTAAAAATGACCAATTTATGGTGAATGAAAAACCAATTTTTAAATTTTTCCAATTTTTTCAAACTTGACTAAAGAAACCAAAGCAGTGTTTGGGAACTAATACAAATAAAAATATATAGCCGCTATGTTTATGTCTACCTTTTTTGATGATCGGTGATCACAGTTTGAATAAAACCCCTATTTTTGTACTTTTTTATTATAGTTTTGTTTGCGCTTGACTCAAATTGTTGTTTCAAATTTAACTTATACTTTTATTTTATTATTGTGTTTTTTGTCTATTAATTTTATGTTCATTGTTGTTATTATGCACACAAACATATATATTTATTACTGGCAATTAGCGTGTGTTTAAACAAAAAATGAGACAAATAAAGTCTGAGAATAAATAAAGTAAATTAGTAGTAGATCAACGTTTTTCATATACAGCAATGTATAATAATAGAAATTTATAAAACAGAGCATAAATAACACAACCTTACTCAACTTCACGCGTTTGAATCAATTAGTTTTTTATACCTTGATTATACAGTCAAAACTCAATTTTACGACTGCCATCGCAAGTTCGACCCCCGCTAGGTCATACACTTTTTGGCGTGACCTAGAGTTGATAAAATTGCCGGTCATAATCTTTCGCGGTAATATTATCGGTTATAATCTCTTTGTCGGTCATATTCTGGTCATAATCTTTTATAATATTAAACAAAATTTTATCTATTAATCTCTTTCCTTGCTTTAACGCCGACTATCTTGCACTTCCAAACAAATCTTATCAGTACCCTCAAATACTTTCATGCATTAACTAAACTTCAAATGCTTTTCCATATTCAGCTACCCTCCATACCCTCTAACCGCAAAAAAGTCAAAATTTTGCCAAAAAAATTTTTCAAAAACTGCCGTTCTTTTGGGCATAAAAAACTTGGCGTGCCAATAACTCGACAATTAGAGAACTGAACAAATTAAGGGCTTCAACAATTAACGTATTTGAACAATTACTTGTTTGAATTTCAAAATGTTTGGCCAATGGTATATTTGGCCTCTTACTTGTTTTATGAAACAACATTTGGTCAAATCACTGTTTTTGGTCCAAAGTTCACAAAGGGATTTATTTTATATTGGGTTGGAACATAAGTCATGGCGGTTTTTAGTAATGAATTTTATTCGCTAATTATCACACACATGCGATATACTTTACATACCAATGGAAAGCTCATTCTTTGCTCTACAAGATCTTTGTTATTGTTTTTCTGTAATGATCAATTCTTGGTAATTTGTAGGCATAAACGATGGAGTGTCAAGTGAACAAGGATTTGCATTTACCGGATCGTCAAGGGCAAATCATTCTTCAGCGTGACAACGCTCGACCTCATACTGCTCAGCTCACCAAGTCGGCCATTCAAGAGCACAGTTGGGAGGTTTTGCCGCATCCGCCTTACAGCCCAGACCTCGCTCCATCTGATTATCACCGTTTTCGTTCGCTCTCCAATCAAATTCGGGGTGTAACATTCGACAATGATGAGGGTCTCAAAAATTGGCTCGTCAACTTCTTCGATAGCAGACCGGCCGACTTTTGGCGAAGCGGAATAAACAAACTGGTTGATCGATGGGAGGAGGTGGTTAGAACTGAGGGAGAATACATAATTGATTGATTGTTGCTATTACTGTTGAAAGATGGAAGATAATAAATGAATGCAGAACCGTACAAAAAAAACCGCCATGACTTATGTTACAACCCAATACTTTTATGCTGGCTGCTGTAATTGCTGTCAGTTTTCTGTTTAATGGACGTGATACTGTTCATTTAAAAAAATCAAAGATAGAAAAAATATGCTTCTATTATGTTCCATTTTTTCTTTACTTTTTTTAAATCATTGTCACACACATTTACACTCATTCGAAAGCGCAACTGATAAGCTTAAAAAAGCAATAAAAGTATGTCGAAAAAATAGATATGGCTAAAAAATCATACTGACTCCTAGCCACAGTATGTAGACCGTAAACAGCAAAAAATATCTGCAAAAAAAAGAACTTTTTTTGCAAAGAGTATCCGCGTAGAAATGATCAGCACAAAATTGTGAGCGAGACGCTCAGTTTAGTACAAACACCCGTTCTAGTATAAAACCGAGGTTTGACAGTACAATTAAACCTCGTTTATCCGGCACCCTGTAGACTGGCCTGCGGGTTTCGGATAAACGAAGTGCCTGAAATCTGGAGTGTTAATTGACAGAGAATGAGCCGATCGCATTTGAAGCATATTTAAGATGCCGGATAACCGAGGTTCAAGTGTATCTAGAAACAAACTAAGGATACTGAAATATGTTGTTAGTGAGCCGGCCATTGCTCTGACCAACATTTTCCTGATCATTGTCCGTTCTGCCGGCTCCATTGGACACCGGGGAGGTAGATGCGGATATTGTAGGTATAGGTGGAGGCACTTTGTTCCTTTTCTCAACCACCTCCTCGTATTTCTTGCTGCTAGTGCTGGCTTTTTTAGTAGGTGTTAGGCCGATGTAGTGATTGAGCGTGTTGTTGACACTATACCTTTCCAGGGCTGGTGCTGAAAGATTCCTTCGCCCGCACATTCCATTGTGCTTGGGACTGGTGCAGGTGATGGTTCTGCTGGGTTTGGTGGAATAAAAGTAGGCATCTTCATCTTTGGCCCCGCTCAAGTGGGGAATGTCATCCACACTTAGGTCTATGAGTGGAGGATCGTGTTCTAAGAAATCGGCGAAATGCCAAGGAAATATGGGCACTAGCGGTGGTTGCTCTCCTTTGAGCGCTCTATCGATGGTCCGATCCCAGTTGATCTGGCCTGAATTAGTTGGCTGGTGAATTATTTAGTAAAGAAAAGAAATCCAGAAGTAAAAATTTATGTTTGGAAAATCTTCAGCTTACAAATAGTGTCCATTATTGATCAAATCATAAGGACACAGCTAGATTAGGTAATTTTAACCCATTAATCCCCACTGGTACCTCTCGGGTACCAAAAATTCCCTCTGTCCACCCCTTGAAATTTTTGAAATTTTTCGAAAAATTTGTTTGCTATGTATTTTAATTTGGAAAACCCACATTTGTTTTAATTGTGGCCGGTTATATTAAGAAAACACAGAAAGCTCACAGAAAGTCCGGGGGCTCTATTAGAGGAAATACGGTATGTTTCGACAATAAATTTGGTTAAAAATCGTTTTTATGCCTAATCGCACAAAATAACAACGAATTTGCGTTTTTCAGGTTAAAAAAGCCGACCCTAGTATAGAATACCCCCAAAAAAACTTATGCCTTCTAAAACTTAAGTAAAGAGCACCCAAATATATGTTCCAGACCCCAGAAAAAGTACGTGAAACACTTATTAGTCACAACTTCCATACGCTGGCCTACCCCTAAGCCTAAGTAAAGAGCACCCAAATATATGTTCCAGACCCCAGAAAAAGTGCGTAAAACACTTATTAGTCACAACTTCCATACGCTGGCTACCCCTAAGCCTAAGTAAAGAGCACCCAAATATATGTTCCAGACCCCAGAAAAAGTACGTGAAACACTTATTAGTCACAACTTCCATACGCTGGCCTACCCCTAAGCCTAAGTAAAGAGCACCCAAATATATGTTCAGACCCCAGAAAAGTACGTGAAACACTTATTAGTCACAACTTCCATACGCTGGCCTACCCTAAGCCTAAGTAAAGAGCACCCAAATATATGTTCCAGACCCCAGAAAAAGTGCGTAAAACACTTATTAGTCACAACTTCCATACGCTGGCCTACCCCTAAGCCTAAGTAAAGAGCACCCAAATATATGTTCCAGACCCCAGAAAAAGTACGTGAAACACTTATTAGTCACAACTTCCATACGCTGGCCTACCCCTAAGCCTAAGGGCTAAGCCTAAACTTGTTGTTCCAAAGGTAGTTACAACGATTTTTAGAAGGTCTGATTTTTGAGGGGGGTATTCTATACTAGCGCCAAAAAGCCTAAAAAAGTGATTTTGTGCGAAAAAATTTTCGCTAAAATTTTAAAATTGGTCAAAATCCACCGAAATTTGGGAAATAATGGGGTTAAATAGGGGTGTTTAACATTAGTCTAATAGAGTTGTCCTATAGAATTTTTTTCAATACGATTTCGCTTAGCGGACAGCAAGCCCCCTACTCTTCGAAATTCTTAATGTTTTTGTAAACAGCTTTCGTATAACTTTCAGTGCCTCCTACAGGGTGTGTTAAGAAACTTTAACTTTTTAAAATGGGCGTACCTTTTTTCTGAGTCGGCTTTCAAAATTCTGTTTTTTTTGGATCGACTTGTCTGACGGACAATATTTTTTTTGTGTATAATGTCAAAATACGATTTTTGGTTTATCTATCTCCTGTGGTTTGGCTCCAGCTCTGTGAATGACTTCTGGAGGGGTTCGCCCAAAACGCGCTCGCTTATAAAGGAATGCGGCTCAAAAGACTCGTTGACATTGTTTTTTCTATTTAAATACTCTCGATTCGATTACTCATGTATTGTTTTTATCAGAAAGTGAAACAAATGGAAGCTCTACTTGCCAAGCCTTATGCTGCTCTTTCAAATAAAGGAAAAAAGAAGTTTATCCACCAGGGAACAATGTACACAAAACATCGCGATCTAAAAGGTGCCAATGAGGGAAAAGTCTCAGCAGAGTGTGATCAGAGAGCAATTGGCTGCAACGGGAGAGCATGGCTTAGTAAGGAAGGGCAGTTCATCAAGTAATTATAGTGCTCAAGTTGTTTTCGACTTTTCTATAAATCTATTTCAGGCTCGTGACAAATCATGAATGTGAATCGAATCCTTCTCACGTCGCCGTTACCGCTATCAGGAATGAAGAGAAACATCTAGCTACGACTACTACAATGGTAACTGTTTTACTGCCGTTTTTCTTTATAGTTTCTACTTTTCTTATCATAGCAAACAGGGCAAATCTTAGCGCAAGCCCGGAATCAAACAAGAACTTCAGGAGTCCAGGATGCCATGCCACAAGTTAAAGCCAGGAAGAAGGGAATTAGACGAGCCAGAACAGATTCAAAAGATTGCAAGCCACCTCCTGTTCCAACTTCTCTAGAGGTAATTTTTTAGATGCATGGTTTTTAAAAACCCGGTTTGATTTAGAGCATAATCATTCCTCAGACATATCGTTTTTATGATGCTATCCATGGACGTGAACCAGATGAATGGCTGCTGGCAGATTTGGGCGGGCGCCTTTTGTCCTAGGGCGCGTTTTGGGCGGGCGCCTTTTGGATCAGGCGCCTTTTGTCCTAGGGCGCCTTTTGAGACGGGCGCCTTATGTCCTATACCCCTTCTGGATCGTCCAAACAGCAGGAGATATATATAGCAAAAATTGTGTTTTTGAAATTGTAGAGTACAATAAAGTATTGTCGGCTAGAAAAATCGATTAGCCAAAAAGACAATTTCGAAAACCGGCCTAGAAAAAAGTTTCGACCATTTTAAAAAGCTCAAATTTCTTGACTGTATTATCTTCTTGACTTCCCAGCTCGTTCAAAAGGGACCATTGATTACTGGATGTTCTTCGGGAGATCCTTGACTTTTTCAATTTCGCTGCTTGTTTTCTTCTTTCTCTTTCGCTTGGCACTTTTTGTAAGCTTCAAAAAGCAGGATTATGGTTGTCTACTCGACATGTCGAAAATTTCGAGATGTCGACAACCCTAGCAAGGATCAAACACACAATGCCGTAAACATGTTTTTAGAATTTAGGGGGGAGGGGTCTTCTATTGGAGTAAATACGGTTTGCTATTTTTCAAAAGATCAGTCAATGATTTTCCAAATAACTTACCAACAACATTGTCAGACATGCCCACCCTGCGACAAACTGTCTGAATAAGAGATCCAACTGAGACCTGATGTCCTCCTAACCAAACCGTTATCTGAAATGTATGAAAATTAATGTGGCCAAAAAGTCCTCAAAAGGCCAAAAAAATCCTCAAATTCTAACCCCTTTGACATTGCTGACATGCCTCCCTGCATAGTGCACCAACCTGAACACATCCGCTAATTGCTCTACCAGTGCTGTTGTCAACCACAACCCCAAAGTTATGTAAATGAGAGTTGGCAGCAAGAAGTCCATTCTTCTAAATTGGTTTATGAAATATAGAATTTTTCGACTCTAAAATGTTTCCCAACCTAGGCACAATATCGCCCAGTCCAATGGTAGTTAAGCTCATGTAAGAGAAGTAGACACTTTCAAAGTAGGTGAGTTGATGTTCCCAAAGAGGCAGCACAGCAGACCCAAGAGCAATGAAAGTAAGGAAGAGAACTGCCACTAAGATTACCTTAAATCTGTGAATAAAAAATTGTCAAATTTCTGGACCCTATCCTAGAAAGCGGTACGTTTTTTTCAGCTGTTTCCGAGTCGATACGGGAATTTGCGGGTCGCACCGGCATCGGTAACATGAAATTTATAGGTGATTTTTCACTGACCGACTATAAGGGGCAAACTTTATTTTAAATTATTATGTTAGTTCGGACTCAAACATATCTCAAACTCATATCTTAGATTTATGTTTGAGTCCGTCCTAACATATGCTGGCCTACCTTGCCTAAGCCTGAAATTTCACAAAAATCAACAGGGGGGATGAAGGCAAAAAAGTATCCTCCTCTCGGATAGGGCCGAATTTTCCTTTCAGTATGAACAAGGTTGTTTTCCGTATCTCGTTTTCCTGCCTGTAACGAGCAGCCACAAAGGGAGATCTGGACCAAAACTAAATATACGATAAGTTTTGCTAAACTTCAACCACTCGTGCCGGTGCGGTGCTGGTGCGGAAAATTTCGGGGGCCGGTGCCAGTGGGGAAATTTTCGGGAGCCGGTGCGGATATTCCGAGATTCACATCAGTGGCTAAAAAGTAATATTTTGACTTAAAATTTATAAGTACAAGTCGAAGCTCTGCTATAGACATTGATGTCATCCATTCCTGATATAAAAAATTTTTTTGGATGCGTTGGTCTCCCAAGCTGATGTTTCTAGTTTTCTAGGGGTTCAAGTCACCAAAAAATGGTAGCACTTTACCTTTATTCTACCCTTATTCCTTTTTACCCTTATTCCCCTTTAAAGTGTTTTGGCGCCAAATTAAAAAAGAATTTTCTTTGATTTTTTCTGGATTTTTTTACCTTGGGGGACCAAGGCAAACCAAATTTTTTCTTTCTTTCACAGAATCTGTTGACTATCGCCTATTGCCGGGGGTTGGTCAAGTAAAGTCTAGCCAAAAAAAGTGTGTGGTAAATCTCAGGAATGGATGTAGGCATGTTATATGTGTTAAGCGCATCAAAAAAACATGAAAAATGCTAAGAGCAAATAAAAATTTAAAGGGTTCACATTTTAATTGTTAGTTGTCCTGTTTTTAGTATCGTTTTAGACGTAGGCAAAAAATTACCAGCATATGTTATGACGGGCTCATGTTTGAGTCTGTCATAACATACGCCAGCTGATCCTGGACTAAGCCTAAAAATCACAAAAAGCAAAATCGATTGCTAGTATACTTGGCCAATTAATTTTTTTGGCTTAATAGGTTACAGATCTACATAAAAATCCAACCTCGCCAATTTCCCGAGACAGTTTCGGCTCGCCTCTTTTCTTTAATTCGCGTTTGAAGCAAAGCTGTATAGCAGACATAATAAAGGTTTTGAAGAAACGGCCAACATCAGCAATAGTAATAAGAAATAATGGTATTCCGAAAGCTCCATACACCATAGTAAATATTTGACAAGAAGTGGTTGTTGGCGCCACGTTTCCGTAACCTGAAATTTTCAAGTTTGCAATCATAAAAGTAAGGTTTTTCTATTTCTTCGGTGCAAAAACAAACCTATGGTAGTGAGAATAGTGAAAGAAAATAGCACACTTGAAGGGAATGTCCATCGCTTATGACTGTTATCACCGACTGTAGAGGTAGAAGAGTGCACCTGACTGGCTTGCTTGGCAGTGCCCCTCATAGTTGCAACATTTAAATCGAAGAGAAGGTAGTTGTCCAATGAGATGTGCAAGGCTGAGATGTTTTCCAGAAAATTCCTTAGACTCCGTTCCATCCAGCGGTTGTCCTACAATAATACGGAATTTACAAGCAATTAAGATAAATTAAGCCCTTAAATATTGATATTCTTAAAAAGCTTACAAAAATTAACGAGTTTTTCCAATCAAAACCGAAAAAAAAACTTGCCCTGGGTCTGTAAGCTATTTCTCGAAACAGCTGTGCCTTAAGCTCCTGGATCCTTTTGCTCTGCTCAATATGCCTGACTGTCTCACGTTCCCCTTCCAGGTAGTGAAAGACACTAGCTCCCGCAAGAATATATAACACGACGAAACAGTAGAGTGCAACATGCCAGCTTGCTATCCGAAAAATTCGTCTTAAGCGCATATTCTGATGTTGATGATGCTGTTGCTGAAAATAGTAGAAAGATCTCATCTAGTCTCAAATTTATTTGAAAATATGCAGCCAGAAGCGGTAGAAAACAAATAATAGCAGCAACAGGTGAATCTATTAAGCCGTTCTTTTTTCCCTTTACTACATACAAAGCCAAAATAGCAACTAGAAAGCCGAAACTCAAAGCTTTCAATTGAATTGTGTGATTTATAAATGCCATAAAAGTTGTTTACACATTCCCTAAGTATCTAATTATTTGAACCCAACAATTTATATTCACTAATAAAACCTTTTTTGAAAATAGGGTGTCCATTTATCGAAAGGTGCTGGCCTTAGTGGCAAAACCGCAAGATTTCGGAAAAATTACCAGTAAAATCGTAATCCTAGTATTTTTAGACTAGGTCATTTCGGCAGGAATTCCTTATATGGGAACTACCCAAAATCATGTTTTGAGCACTTTTTTTAGATGTTTTAGACCCTGAATGCTACAGAAAACGTGTTATTTTGATTGGGAAACACATAGGTTGGATGGTTGGACCAGGGTTGGACCAAGGGTGGTACCCAAACCAGGTATCCTAGTATTGGGTATGTTTGTTAAAAAAAAACCAAAAAAGTGAATTTTTTGTCAAAAATTTTTTATGCAAATGTGTTTCCCAGTCAAAATAACACGTTTTCTGTAGCATTCAGGGTCTAAAACATCCAAAAAAGTGGTCAAAACATGATTTTGGGTAGTTCCCTTATAAGGAAGTTTAGCCGTCATTTTTAGACTGCAGGGTTAGTCCTAAAAACACAGACATTTTTGAAAAAATAGTGTACGTAATTTCTTGCACCATTCTTGTCCATGTTTTTTCGACTAACCCTGTAGGTTTAGCCTAAACCTTCAAAAATTGGTGCAAAAAAGTGGACACCGGGCAGTGTCTCAGGCGAGAATCTCGTTATAACGACTCTTAAAAAAGTTGGTTCCCGCTTAGGGACCGACACTTTTTCGCACCAAATTTTGAATGCTTTTGCCAGTGCATTAGTAAGCCTCCGTCGGCATCCGTCAGTGCCGTTTTAACAGTTTGGTTCCGAAAATGGCAAGTACAGTGCGTTTCATAATGATAGCACACCCCTGTATTTTACATAAATTTGACGTTTTTTGTACCAGGTTGTATTTCTGTCGTTATAAAAAGTCGAAACACGACTAAAAAATAGGATTTGCGGTACAAAGGCGGAAACGGAAACGTAAATACCCCCAAATAACCCCCCCCCTCTCCGAATAACCCCCCTTCAAATAAACACCCGCCGCCCCCTCCTCAAATAAAAACATTACTCAACCCCACCAAATAACCCGGGTTATTTGAGAGGGTTATTTAGGGTTTGTTTTTCAGGGTATATTTTGTCTTGAAGAAAAGTCATGTTATGTCAAAAGTTTGACCTCTACATCCACCTCGAGGGTAGGTACCCACCTAACGGGTCAGCAAATTATTCAGCAAATTATTGATTCACATCAATAATATTGGATTTTTTGGCGTTTCACATGTATATGATAAACTGCATTAAATAAGTAACTTCAATAATGAAAATAAAAACAATAGTTTCTTCATTTTTACGCACAAACAGAAGTAAACTACAAAAATCGCACAAATAACCAAATTTACTTGGGTTCATCAGTAATTTACTGAGGCAAAAGAGTATTTTGTTCGAAATTCACATCTACTGCGGAAAAGAAATTTTCTGGGTCAAAATAGTGTTTTGGGCTAAAGTGCCTTATACGCCGTCCTCTCAAAAGTGTGCTTTAACCATTTTTTCGAGCTATTCAGGTTGTAATTAGGCGAAAAAACATGTTATTAGGTGGCGGAAAGATACTTTTCGAAAAAAGTATTTTCGACCAAAAGTCTACTTTTTGACCAAAAAATCATTGTTTTTGTAAATGTTGTGGTGTGTGGTCGTATTTTATCTTGCTCTTGAATTTTGAATTTTTTTAGAAAGTAGTGCAGGCATTTGATTTTTTTAGTATTTTCGTATTGAATTATGATGAAAAAATAAATGCCTGCACTACTTTCCCAATCCCTTGCAATGAGGAGCAAGTTATGTCTTTGGCCGCCAAGCGTCCAAACATAGAAAGTAGTGCAGGCATTTGATTTTTCATCATAATTCAATACAAAAATACTAAAAAATCAGAAATGGAGTATTAGCTTGGTATCGTATGTTATTGCTGGGTTACGAATAAAGAAAACTGAACGTAACGAAGAAAATGAGAATTTTGGGCAAAAATTTTTTTTCCGAAAAAATGTCTTTCCGTCACCTAATAACATGTTTTTTCGCCTAATTACAACCTGAAAAGCTCGAAGAAATAGTCAGAACACACTTTTAGAAGGACGGCGTATAAGGCACTCCTGCCGTGTTTTGGCATGTAAAAATTAATTTGAGCCATAAAACAAAAAAAAATAAATCTTAAAAAATGTCCATTCTTATTGATTGTAGTCCACAAACACATAATCAAAGAATAAAAAGTTGTAATAAAGCTTAGAGTGCTAGAAAGTATAAAAAGAAATGGACGGATCAAAAATATATCTTTCTTCCATTCTCTGGCTATTCCAAGGCTCTCACAACAGCACCTGACACCAATAAATGCATGGGCCAATATTTTGATCAAAGTGATTGTGTCGGAATTCAAAAGTTTATATAGGAAGCGGCTCTTTTTATGAAAGGTGAGTCAAAAAAATAAGGCCAAGCAAAAGATTTATTGCGGTGGACCAGAGGGGTGGTTTCTAAAGGTGATGCACAGCTCAATCTACCTGCTACAAACCAAAGCAATCACAAATTCACAAAGCGACATTTTCCAAGCTCAACGAAACTTTTTGGCAGTCACAAATCAGATTCACAATAATTATCATACGATATCAAATTGCAGATTCTTCACACAGTTTTTTATAGCAAAAATGGTTTTAATTGGCTCTAATGTAGTTGATACACCCTTTCAGAAAAATACCTGAGTCCCTCTGGTTTTTCCACAGAAAGTAGTGTTCTAATTTTTTCTCAAAAAACTTTTTTTCGAAATAAAATTTTAGAAATATCAAAAAAGCCAATTACCGTAAATGTTCTAATAGAAGCTCTATTCCTAATAGGCCCCCCCCCTCTCTCGACTTTGAGAATCTGTATCTCGGGCAGAGACATTACTTTGCAAAGCTTTTTTTTTAATTTTTTTTTGACTACCACAAGAGCTCTACCGATCTTGCTTTTTTAGATTTTCACCCAAAAAATACCGAGATCGATCCAATATTTTCCTGATTTTCGGATGGTAGAAAAATAGAACTTCTGAACGTTTTACAAATTTTCTAAAAAAAATTCGGAAATTGGATTAAAAAATAACAAGAGAATCAAGTCTAGTTAAAGGACCATACTTGTTGACGACAATGAGAATTTGGCCAATTCAAATGCGCGCGGGACACTTCTCTTTCGTCTCGCACTGTACTCTTTTGAGAACGACTCAAAAGAGTACAGTGAAAGACGAAAGAGAAGTGCCCCGCGCGCAGTTGAATTTGCCAAATTCTCATTGTCATCAGCAAGTATGATTCTTTGATAAAATAAATATTTAAAAAAATTTAGAAGCAAGTGAAATCGAAATAACAGGCGAGACCAAGGCTTTTTTCTAAGGAGGTAGTGGGTTGGTCCATAAGTTCGTGCGTGCTTACACATAACAGAATATATTTATGTATAGGTTGCAAAATTTTTTTTATACATCAGAATTGGCACTCAATTAATTGCTAGGTTTGAAAATCGAAATTTTGACTACACAATTTAAGATTTGAAACCTTGATTAATAATCGTTTATTTGAAACCGACGGGTTTCAAATCGTAAATTGTGTACAGTCGAAACTCCCATTAACATACACCCTTGGGACCGGGACTTCCCGTATGTTAATGAGAGGTGTATGTTAATGGGGGAGTATGTTAATGAGAGAGCCAGATTCCATAATTTAGCTCAGCGTATGTTAATAGGAGAGTCCGTTCAATTCCAGCATAAAATATTTATTCAAACAAACGAAAATCTACAACAATTAAATCAAGGATTAGGCGCAAAATATTCAACAATTGTTCTCTGCTTCAGTTTCTTCATCCTTTCTTCGGACAGGTAATCGTATATCAAATAGTTTGAGTGCGGCAGGATTTGTGACATGATCTGCATAGCTCCGGAGGATTCTCATAGCTTGACTGGCTTCTCGGGCAGTGACTGGGGGGCTCTTCTTCTTCTTCGATTTCCACAATTTCGGAGTCGCTGGCCACCTCTGCTAATTCCACATCCTTGTTCACGACAAAGTAAGAGTAAGAGCTCCGGTTTCCGCTTTTAAAGTAAGAGCTCCACCGGTTTCTAGTTGTGCATCTACAGCCAAATATTCTGCCACAGTGCCTTCCACTTCGCTGTTTGCTTGCAGTATGGCCCAGAGATGGTCCATGTCGGCCAGAATGTTTTCCTCTTTGTCATCATCTACATGCTGTAAAAATACATTCAACAAAAATCAAGAAAGGACAGAAATGAAAATCCAACCTCTTCATTTATCACAAATCCAGCTTCTCGGAAGCAACGGCGCAACGTTTCTTTGGCTTGACTGCATCCCAAGATTGGCGGGGAAATTGGAGAGCGTGCAGGAGATTGATTTTGTATTGGCGCTCGTCGTCGATGGCTGAAATTCTTTCACACAGGAGGAAACGGCGGTAATGGACCTTCATGTTTTCAATAATTCCTTGGTCACATAGCTGAAAAATAATCAAATTAACGTTGTCTCATCTCATCAGCCAGTTTTAAGAAAAAACTGTAATTCGGCGGTGGTGTTGGGAGGAAAAAACTTCAGTGTGATCTGATCCAACTTGATGTTTGAATGGCCACTGAAATTATCCAGGAATAGCAAAACCTTCCTTCTGTCCTGCTTCAGCTTGCGATCCCGTTGCTTGAGCCAAGTTTCAAAAATGTCAGCTGTGAAAATTGAAAAATAACTTGGAATTCATTTATTTAAAATATTACCTGTCATCCACGCCTTACTGTTGGCTTTGTACTGAACAGGCGGCTCCTTGTTTTTGAAGCACCTTGGTTTGATGGATTTTCCAATCACCAGCAATGGAAGCTTTTCCGTTCCACTCATATTCGCTCCGACCAGCACAGTGATGCGCTCTTTGGACTTTTTGCCAGACGTGCATCGTTCACCTGCAAGGAAAAAATTAGGGCAAAACACATTTGAGAGCAGTCAACCTTTGAAGGCCAGAGTTTTGTTGGGAAGCAGCTGCCAGAAGAGACCAGTTTCATCGGCGTTAAAGACATCGTCTGGAGAGAACTTGCTGATTGCTTCTCGAAGGAGTGTTTCTTGCCATTCGCTCAATGCCTTCATATCGATCTCCCCGGCTTCTCCTTGGTTAGTTCGGAACCTGATTGAATGGCGATGTTTAAATTTTCCCAGCCAGCCCTCACTTGCCTTGAACCCTTTAATGCCGAGGTTATCCGCCAGTTTTAAAGCTTTTTCCTAAAAAAACTGATGTAAAAAAGCAGGTGAGAAGCAGAGTGAAATATTCTTACGATGAGCAAAGGACCTGTCACTGCGACGTTATGGCTTCTAACCGACTTGATCCACCGCAAGACTGCTTATTCTAAATCTTCGTGCTTTACTGGCTGCAGACGAATTCGCTTGGCTTCGACATCTTCATTTAGTGCATCGATTATTGTAGCCTTGTCTTTAAGAATTGATTGCACTGTCCCTTTCCGAAGATCGAATTCCTTTCCAACAGCTGCCATGCTCTTGCCATCTTCTGAAGCTTCGATGATTTTCTTCTTTTCCACCAGAGTGATGACGCGGCGCTTTCTGATTGGAGTATTCATTGTTAGCCTAAATAAGGAAAAAATAGCCGTCAAAATGTTGTAGAAAAAGAAAATTATTTAAAAAATTCGAAAAAAGGATCGACTGTATGTTAATGGGAGAGCCAATTGTTAGAGCGGGACCGAGTCTGGCCGTATGTTAATGAGAGGTGTATGTTAATGGGAGTGTATGTTAATGGGGGAGTTAATTTTGCCTCATCTTCGAAGAAACCAACCAAAGCTTAGCCAGCCGTATGTTAATGGGAGAGCGTATGTTAATTGGGGAGTATGATAATGGGAGTTTCGACTGTAGTCAAAATTTTGATTTTCAAACCCAGCAATTAATTGAGTGCCAATTCTCATTTATAAAAAATTTTGCAATCCATACCAGGGTTGCCATAATACCATCATTTGATGTCATTTGCCATCTTTTTTGAAATTTCTCCATCTTTATGCCATCATTTTAAAATTTGCCATCTTTTACCATCTTTTCAAAGATTTGCCTCCTTTTTGCCATCTTTTTTATGCGACGCCATTTTTTTGAAGCAATGTTATGTTTTATCAGAAAGTTTTGCCTGCTGCGTTATTTTTGTTAAAATACTTGCCTGCATTGCATCATTATTTTCTAGATGTCAACAGCTTCAAATGAAGATGAATTTATGCAGGTGGATGACGGGGGTTCAGATGTTGATTCATCACAGAACAAGCGCAGAAAGGTTTCGCACAAAAAGCCGGGCGGAGGACTTTCTAAATTTCTAACGCAATATTCCGAAGAGTACAAAGGGCAATTCATCGAAGCAAGCAAGAAAGGCAACGATAAATTCTACTGCAGAGCTTGTGATCAGCATTTGGCTCTTTTAAAACTTGGTGAGAAAGCAATTAAGAAGCACAAGGAGATGGTTGCAATCGTCAATAAGAATCAGCCAATCTTGTCTTTTGTTAAGCGTAAAACGGTATTTTTACGGTATTCTTCTTACGTTTCTCTTCTCCGGACACGGCAATTTAGGTCAGCGAAGAAAAGCGTGCTCTTGCTGCATGGCATATATGCATAGAGGAGGTCGGCTGCTCACAGATGTGTATGCTATTGTCTATTAGGCACTAGAAACACTGCTGCTGGCCAACAGCAGCAACAACTGACCAGAACCAATAAGTTAGAGTGGAGATGAGGATGATGACGCCTTTTCTGGTGAAAGTAACATTGCTTTACTTGTTATAGGCCTGAGTTTATATCCTCTGATAAAAAGTACTATTTAGGTAAAATGAACACCATTAGTTTTAAGAACTAATGCTGGTAAAGTTTCCAGATCCGGCTCCAGATTCTAGCTCGTAGCCGGATAGAAAATCAGAAATTTCGGAACTCGAGCTGAAGCAATGGTAAAACGATGACCAGTTAACTTTGTAGGGTGATGCAAAGAATTTTAGTTACCACGTTTTTGCCATCATTTTTGTTCGTAGCGCCATCTTTTTGCCATCATTTTTGTTTGTGGTGCCATCTTTTCAGTTTTTCCATCTGGCAACCCTGATCCATACATAAATATGGTCTGTTACGTATAACCACCCAATCACAGTAGTGTCCTTATTATTGACCAACGATGATTTTGTAAGCGGAATGTCTATCGGAATTTTTTTTATAAAATATACGAATTTATTTGAACAAAATGGCTTGAAAACCAACTCATAAATTAGCTTATTTGTAAACTTAACCTATTAAAGCTGTAAGCAACAACACAAAACACGAAAAAATAACTTCATAAACTTTTTAACTTAAATCCACCTGTATCTCGTTGCTGTTAGGTTCATTATCAGACAAATTTTTTGGTCTGATTTTAATTAATCCTAGCAATTCATCTTTTTTCTCAGTTGTCAAGCTTCGTACCACATAATCTCCCTGCTTTGCCATAGTAATCTGTCGTAATCGAGCATTCCGACGGCTTTGAAGACTATAAGTTGCTTGTGCACCAGAAGATGGCTGACCACACGCGCTTGCACTTACTGACGAGACCTTGCGTAAACTTGAAGAGTTTTGTTGTTGGCCCTGCAAATTCAGACGGCGGTATTTGACTTCATTCTCCGCTGAGCGTTGAGGATTGCGATGATGGTTTCCAACAGTCAACTGATTCATTTGTCGGCAGAAACAAGAGAGAAAACTAAAAAAGGGTCAATTATATTTTGTCTAGCTACAGAATGTTAGAAAATAGCTGCAAAATATTTTTTCATGAACACAGAATATTTTTTATAGCTACAGATTCTGCGGGATTTCAAATCTGAAGCCATAAAAGATATTATGTGACCATATAAAAATATTCTGTGCCTATTTTCACACATTCTGTGGCCTCAAAAAATACCTTCCAAAAAATTTGTTTGCAGCAAAATTTAAATTACATTAGTATTCGGAAACTTTATTTATTGCTATCTTTTTGCATCAAAAAAACACGCTTCAAAGGCTTAAATAATTTATGGAATACTCAAATGGTGTCAACTTTTTTTAGTTTATTTCAGCAATTGAGTGTCATTCCAACACACACAAACAATTAATGAATATAGACGAAAACGAAATTTTTGGAAACAAATTATCAAAAACAGCTAACAAAGATGCAAATAGATAAAATCTTCATCAAATATTTAATGAAGTAAGTTTGCTGGTAGCAGAAGAAAATAAATGAACTCTTCCCGTCTCAAACTTTTTTTCTTTTAATGAGAAACTAATTGTGTTTAGTGGAAACGATAAGACTCTGTACTAAACAAAACGAACTAGAGACGGCACTTCTCTGAGTTCATACTCAGTCCATTAGCACAGCCACATTGTACATATTGAATTAGTAAAGTGTAAAATTTTGAAGTGTTGGAATGTCCAAAAGGAAAACAATTTGTTGATGTAGCTTCTTGCAGATCGATTTTCGAACTTTTAGACCTAACTCTTATGAAGTTTCTTATGTTTTCTGGTTTTCCGGTTTTTTTTTCGATTTTTAGTACTTTTTCTCTATCGATATTGGAAAAATCTGAGTTTCGATTCTGAGGTTCATTATTTTCCGTTCTTCACCCTTGGTCCTATAGCCAAGTGCCCTTGTAGCGAAACATTGTTATACCTCATATAAATAGAAAGTATCGCATAAACATCAGTGCTGGGAATTTCAAAATTTTTACTCTTGCTACTGCTCTTGGCTCCTGGCTTCAAAATTTTCGCTGCTTCTCTTGATCTTGGCTCTTATACTTATAATTTTTGTTCTTGGATCCTGTGATTTTTGCTCTTGGTTCTTGGCCGGCATAAATTGATAGCCCTTGAGACAAAGTTTGTTTTAATTTCTGGCTGATTGTCTCGAATAGTCTAACAATGTCTTTAAAAAAACATCACAAAATAATTTTTTCGCTCGGACAAAAATTTTTTAGAGCGCTCCCAGACAAAAAATTTCTGCTCCTGCTCTTGGCTCTTAGTCTCAAAATTCTCATTTTTGCTCTTGCTCTTGGCTGGGAGCGGACAATCTCAGCACTGACCAATTGCGCAGCACTGATAAACATTCAAAATCGGAATAAAGGCGATGTAAACAAAATTTTACTTAATTTTTTTCACAAAATAAAATCAAACAACCAGTTAAACACATAACATTCTGGTTTAAAATTATGATAAATAATAATATATATATATATAATAAAAGGGCTGAAGGCTCTATGTGCAGCCTGGATAGACTTTTTCGATTTTCCTTGATTAGAATTCGTAGCTTGCTCAACATCCTCCCCACAGTTGTACCTTAGTTAAAAATCGCCTTAAGCACTAGTGCAACTACCGCATTTCCTCTAATAAACGCCCTCCCCCGAAATTGGGAATTTCTTAAATTCATTCTCGCCTTTTATACCAAGTTTTTGTTTTTAAACGCAATGTATGTTAAAAATCGCCTTAAGCACTAGTGCAACTACCGCATATCCTCTAATAAACGCCCTCCCCAAAATTGGGAATTTCTTAAATTCGTTCTCGCCTTGCTGGGATTCTGCGCTACATTTTGGCACATAACATATGTCGCGTTCAAAAACAAAAACCTGCTATAAAAGGCGAGAATGAATTTAAGAAATTCCCGATTTTGGGGAGGGCGCTTATTCGAGGAAATCTTATATAGTATTTGGCATGTGTGGGTGGGTAACGCTTTTTTACTTCGAAAGCCAGAACGGGTCGTAGATAGCGAAATCACTTTTGTCGCTAATACCATCGTGTTCCCCAGAATGTCAGCTTTCGTTTTAAAAAAAGAACATGCAAAAAAATGAGTTCTAATAGGGGATATACCTATTTTTATGAATGAAGTCATAGCCCCTCATTGAAATTTCGAAATACTATAGAGGCGCCGATAGGCGCCTGTGGTCCCTTGTACGGTAATAACTCTCTCTTAACTTCTACAGTTGACGGCAAAGTGGTCAGCGCCTAAAAAGGTAATTAGCCACATACACAATCAATATCAACCCGAGTGTCCATCCAAGCGTTTCCATAATTTTTTTCGGAACGGCCATAATTTTTTTCTCTTTATTAAAAAAAAATTATGTACCGTATAAACTCTATTAATTTCGCCGTTGGGGGGAGGGGGTGGTGTGGGAGGTGTATTATTTACCTGCAGTTGAATTCGTTCATCCCGCTTCACATCTTCAGCCCTCCTTGGCCTCCCAGTCCTGAAGGAAATGACAGATGTATGAGAACGAGCTGATATAAGAAGGCATTAAATATTACGTTGTACAGAAGCAAGTAATCACCGCGGTAAGCCTCACGAAGTTTGATAAAGAAATTCCATATGGATGGATGAGGTTTAATGTGCTTCTGAAGCTTGTTGTTGTTGCTCTCGCTTGGATAAAGACAGAATATGAGCAAAAGGTAAATGGATTTCTTAAAGAATACAAAATGACGATGGTAAAATATAAATATTTTGTGTCAAAATTCATGACGGTCAAAATTACTGACGGTCAAAACTGTGACGGTCAAATTAGGCTGACGGTCAAACTAGGCTGACGGTCAAATTAGACTGACGGTCAAATTAGGCTGACGGTCAAAATTGCTGACGGTCGAAACTGTGACGGTCAAAATTGCTGACGGTCAAAACTGTGACGGTCGAATTAGGCTGACGGTCAAACTAGGCTGACGGTTAAAATCGCTGACGGTCAAAACTGTGACGGTCAAAACTGTGACGGTCAAATTAGGCTGACGGTCAAAAAGCTGACGGTCAAACGTACTGTACCCTGTATTCACTCTAATAAAAGGGCACCCTTTAATGAACGGGCACCCTCTAATGAACGGGCACCCTCAAGGACCCATATCTCAGCCCAGAAAAATAAATTTTCAAATCTGTTTTTTTGCGTTTTCTTAGTTACCACGAGTTTACCTAATTCCATTTCTTATATTTTGGTTGAGCACTCAAAAATCTGAAAATCGACCCAAAATTTTTCCGACTTTTTGGGGGGTTGAAAACTAAACGGGCATGACCGTTTATTAGAGTGAATACGGTATTTGCCGTCTTTTTCTTTGTGTAGTTTTTGCGTTTTTTTAGGTTTACGTGGGATTCTTGACATCGACTTTGAATTCAGATGCAACAGCAGCTCATCATATTGAAGATAAGCTAATTAAGATTCGTCTTTACTGGGGTTGTCACACAGTTAACTCGATTTTTCAAGAAAATTTCACCTTATTTCTTGTTTTTATGTTATTTTTTCTCTAAAATTTTGAGCAAGTCACCCCATGTTTGAAAGCCTAGAATGTTGGCTACCCAATGGTACAAAAATTTCTTGGTTTAGTTCACAAAAATATATATGTTTTATTACAAACGCTTTCGAATTATTTCGAACTATTTCGAATTAAAAGTTCGAAAATAATTCGAAATAATTCGAAAGTGTTTGTAATAAAATCTATACATTTTTGTGAACAAAACCAAGAAATTTTTATAACATTGGGTAGCCAACAATGTAGGCTCAAACGTGGGTGACCTGCTTAAAACTGAAGAAAAAATAGCATAAAACAAGGATAAAGGCAATTTTGAAAATCGCCGTTTAACTGCGGCCCCAAAGTTCTAGTTCAAAATACATAACTGAATGTCTGTCGACTTTTTTGTCTGCACATATTTTTTGAAAAATGATCTACGTGAAATTCTGCATTTAAATAAACCAATGTTGCAACCGGTACAGGACGAGTTAATGCGTGTTCATAAATCCAAAACAATTCTTATACTTGCTTCGTGAATGAGCTATTAGGGAAGTTTTATGTGCCTTTCTTCTTCAATAAGTCGGACTAGTTAGTTAATCAGCTGTTCGTTCGATTTATTTAGCTAAACTAACACTCCTTCTATTGATAATCAAAAACCAAATTTGAAATTTTATTTTTTGCCTCCAAAGCGTCAGTGTGGCACTTTGCCTATGTCTACGCATCTCTATTTATTTCCCATTAATTTGTTCACTCATTTCTCATACGTGGTTCTAGTATAAGCATCCGCGTTTTTGATTCTATTGCTTGCATCTAAATTGAAATTTTCCAGATTTCAAATGAAAAAGTTGTCCTTTATGAGTCTCAAGCTTGTGTTCGGCTGTCTGCTATTGTCTTTGCTTGTGCTAAATTCGTCTCCTGGCTCCAATGCTCATTTTCAAGTGGAAAAAGAATGCTTTTGCAAGCCAGTGGTGGGGATAAATGATGAGATAGGCGGAAAAATGTCTTCTTCTAGTGATGGTGGTTGTGAATGTTCTCTTCATTCAGTAGACGTCTTCAACAATGAGCAGGTCTTCCCGTTGCTGAAAAATTTGCTTCAGAGAGATTTTTTCAAATTCTACAAGGTTAGTTTTTGTGACTGGAAAAAAATAAGCCTGGCTTGCGAATACTGATTCCATTCTGGCTTTTGTACACAGTCAAGATACTCTATTTCAGGTGAACATGGAAAAGCCCTGCCCTTTCTGGCCTGATGATCGTCAATGTTCTTCGAAGGAATGCACCATTGGGTATTGCGATGACGAGGTTCCGCCTGCTTTTCATCAAACATCTACGGTTCGTTATTTTGCTAATTCAAACAGCAGCTGCAGCAACGGCAGTGCCAGTATAAAACAAGAAAATATTGGTGTGATTAGAGTGGCGATTGGTGTAGGTAGTAAACCAACTCCTGTAAATGTAGCCGCAACTTCTACCACAACTTCAACCAACGACAATTTAATTTTTGTGCAGATGAGCGACCAAGATAATCATGCCACCGAAGGAGTGTCTAAGAAAGAGGAAACAGGTCCAAACACGTCGTTGTTGAAGAGTAAAGATGCAACCAAGGAAAAAGAAGCATGCGAGAGCAGCAATCGATTTGATCCATTGGACAGAACACTGTCGGAGGGTGATAAGGCTCAGTTGCGGGACATGGACATTTTCGAAGAAGAGGAGTACAACTTTTGCGATATTGATGGTGAGTTTGTAAATTTTTTTGAAAATCTTAATTAATTCATTGTGGCTTAGACGAAACGTCTGCGGACATGCATTATGTGAATCTGCTGAAAAATCCTGAGCGTTACACCGGCTATAAGGGAGATTCGGCTGTAAAAGTTTGGCAAAGTATCTACCAGGAAAATTGCTTCAAGTAATTTTGTTTTCAAGTAACTTTGTGTCTGATTTTAATTAATGATTATTTTTAGGCCTAATCCCAAGTTTGACAAGGATTTCATTCTGAACCCGACGCCTACGGGTGATATTTCTGGTTTTATTCTTTAATAGTTAAATTGGAATTTCATTTTCAGGTCTCTGTCTTGAAAAGCGTGTCTTCTATCGTTTGATTTCGGGTCTTCACACTGCAATCACCGTTTCTATTGCCTCAAACAATTACAAGCCAGGTTTGTGTCTTCTTTAATGTGCAACTATTACTGGATTGTTTCAGCGCCAGCGGGTTTCGGTGAGGGAACTTGGTTCAGAAACTACGAGATGTTTAAAGGTCGATTTGGCACCAAGTGGTTTGGCAAGGAGGGTCCAGAGCGTCTGAAGTAAATATTTTTGCTGTAAATATGCTTATCGTCTAATTCCTTATTTAACTTTAGGAATCTGTATTTCGCCTATATGCTAGAGCTGAGGGCCCTTGTCAAAGTTGCGCCCTACATGCAGAAGGGACTCTTTTACACTGGAAATGATCAGGTATGTTGAAATTGTCAAATTTGCATATTGAAATATGGTTGCAGGAAGATGCTGATACAAGACAGGCGGTAGACGCGTTCATGGCTTTGATTAAGACGTATCCTGAGCAATTTGATGAGACGCAGTTATTTACAGTGAGGACCTTTAATTTTTTAACTATTTATGTTGTGATTTGGATATTATTATCAGGGCTATGACGCACATGCCCGGTCTCTCAGAGAAGAATTCCGCCAGCATTTCGTGAACATTTCGAGGATTATGGACTGTGTTGGATGCGATAAGTGTCGTCTGTGGGGGAAATTGCAAATCCATGGCATGGGAACAGCGCTGAAAATTCTTTTCTCAGAGCTGCCTACGTCTACTCCTGTGGTACCTTCTGTGGAGAAGAGTTCGTCAGAGCAGGTCAACGATCATACCCAGAATTTGCCTTTCTTCAAGCTGACTAGGTAAAACGTTTTAACTGTTGCTGAGCTTTATTTTAAATCTTTTTTTTTTGCAGAAATGAAGTGGTTGCACTTTTCCAAAGCTTTGGTCGTTATGCTTCTTCTATCTGGGAGATTAATGAATTCCGCGAGGGAATGTCTCCTGCTGAAATAGCGGATGTGGGTATCTGAAGAAATGCGAGAGTATGTATGCAGATCAAATATTTTAGCAAAGTTTATGTTGTACCGTTTATTGCGTGTTCGCGCAGGTGGTGGTTGAGGCGCATTTGTTTGTAATTATTATTTCGATTGTTTAAAAGGGGTACTGTCAGTTTGGACATCGGCGTGCCAGTGCCTGATTATTTTATATTATCGCTATTAAAAGGGAGTTATTATCGCTATTAAAATGTTATACACGGCCTCCAAAAGGGTGTTTACAAATTCTATATCGATGCCCATATTCGGGTCGCATGATGTTCCAAAATCAGAAACATTTACGGACCGATTTTGAAACCCTTTTGTAATTTTGTCGGGTTGATTTCGGTACAATTGTTCCGTTTTAGACCAATTTTTAATGTGCTCGTTTCCAAGTGGAATCGAACTTAAAAATTCCCCTTGAAATTTTATCCACTAGACTACAAAGTTTATTATTCCGCTTGCGCTATACTATTTCGTCTATTGGACTACTGAAATTCCATTGGACTGCTACAGTGCAATTAACCCCAACAATCCAATCCATAACTAGGCCCCCCTAAAACATCCAAAATAATGGTTTTGAGTGGTTTATGAGAGTTTAAGGCGGTTTTGCATGCCATTTTAAGATACAGTCAAACCTCGTTTATACGGCACCCCCAAAAGTTTGTTCCCGCCTTGAGTCCAACACTTTCTTTAGCTCAATTTTCGAAGTCTTTTGCTAAATGTGATTAGCCAGTCTAGTTCGAAATATTGCTAGGATTCTGATTTTGCCATTCGTTTTTTCAAAATCTTTAAATTTCGCCATAAAGACCCGCGGACGTCGGTTATCCGGCACCCCTTTTGAAAATCATTTACCGGATAACCGACGTCCGCGGGTCTTTATGACGAAATTTATAAATTTTGGCAATACGACCGGCAAAAACAGAATCCTTGCGATATTTCGGACTAGACTGGCGAATCTGACAAAAGACTCGAAAAGAGGTAAAGTGTCGGACTAAGGACTCAAAATTATCTCGGACTCATTTTTGAGTTCGTCTTCACATACGCTGGCATATCCTTGCCTTGGGCTAAGTTCACAATGTAGAAGCAAAGTGAGCGCCTTTTAATTTTTAGATATGCAGGGTGACGCATTATAAACAGGCCTATGAATTTTCGCCATAACTTTTTAATTTTTCAACATTACGTCGAATTTTTTTTTATTCGAAAGAGGGGACCTTAGCAAATCGAATAGTACTACACGTTTTTTGTTTTCATGTTATTGTTGTTGAAAATTTTGCTTTTTAAAAATTAAGAGAATCCGCACTAAATAAAGAGTTATAGCTCATGTTAGGTACCATTCGATTCGCTAACGTCTCCTCTTTCGAATAAAAAAGATTCGGCGTAATGCTTAAAAATAAAAACGTTACGGCGAAAATTCATAGGTCCGTTTATAATGCGCCACCCTGTACATTTTTTTTCAAATTTTCAAAGTTTTATTACCAAATTGTAGATTTGAATGTCAGCTATATTGTGGTATCAAAACTTCTAGAAATACGAAAAGTTTGTAGATCTAAACTTTAAAAGGGGCTCACTCTGACACGTTTTTCTGCGCGGAGTGAGCGCCTTTTAAAGTTTAGATCTACAAACTTTTCGTTTTTCTAGAAGTTTTGGTACCACAATGTAGCTGACATTCAGGGCTACAATTTGGTACTAAAACTTCGAAAAATTGAAAATAAAATTAAAAGGCGCTCACTTTGCCTCTACATTGTGAACTCAGCCTTAGTGTTAGACTAAAAATCACAATAAAAAAATAGCAGGAGAATACTTACGCGGCCGCTGGAGAAAATTGGCAATTTTGAAGCGCCGGCGGCTAGCGAAATTTAAAAAATGGCGGCGGAGGCGGCAACGCTCATTTTCAAAAACCCCGGCGGAAGCGGCGCTTTTTTTGGAAACGCCTAAGTATGAACAGGAGGGACCAAGGCAAAAAAACACCCCCATTGAGGAATACAACCAATGAACCTAAAGAATCCTAAACTACCCTTTACATTGAAAAAAAACCTGAAATCGTACAAGTCCAAGGGAGTAGTTTGTGGGAGTTTGAGATGGTTTTGAGTGTTTAGGGAGTTTTTGCTTATTTTTCAGTAGTATATGGATATGGAGTTGTTTTTAGTAGTTTAGGGTGTTTAGACTGACATCCCAGACAATTTGGGTGGAATTAAGTGGTTTGAAATGGTTTCGGTTGTTTAGAGTGATTTGGGGTTATTGTGAGTGGTTTTACGTGGTTTTAGCAGTTTGGCGTAGTTTAAGAAGTTTAGACTGGTTTTAAACCTCAAACAGGATAATAGCATTGGAAATAGAATAAAGAAACTAAAAATATTACATACCGTATTTCCTCTAATTACCGCCCCCTCTAATAAGCGCCCCCTCGACTTTGAGGGTCTGTATTTCAGAGCAGAATTTTTTTCGAGCAAGTTTTTGCGTTTTCTTAGTTCCGCGAGCTCTGCCGATTCTGCTTTTTGATTTTGGATTTCCACCCGAAAATTTCAAAATGACTCTAATAAGCGCCCCCTCTAGAGGTCGATCGAAAAATAAGCGCCCCGGGGCGGTAATTAGAGGAAATACGGTAATCGGCATAAAAGACCAGTGCTATATTAGAATAGTTAAAAAAATCGGACCGGTTGTGGAAAAAATACAGAAATCGGTTCCAAAATCGGTCCGATTTTCGCCCTGTTCGCAGTTCACGCCCTGAATACGGGCACAGGTTACAAATAATACGTGTTCCACAAACTGATCGTATCCCATCCTTTCAAAAGAGACTGGTATTTGTATCTAGTTTTTCATTTGGTTTTCCTTTCGGAGATGTTGCAGGGAAAGAAATAGTACTTTTCTAAAGAATCTTTTATACTTTTTGGGACTCAGACTATTTTTTTTACTTAAGAATTGCAAAATGCACGAAAAAATAATTTGCCTCGAAAAATAATCAAAATGAATTTTTTGGAAAGATACTAGTAATAACTTTTATTTTCATACCTGAGATATAGGCTTGAAGAAATCTTTTTGTGAGCTAGTTAAAAGCTCTAGTATTCTGAGCATCTTTGCTACGAGCCAAATTATTATGTACAATGTGATCCTATATAGCTAGAACGTTTCCCAAAAATATGACTGTCGTTTTTTCAATATTTCTATATTCCTGGCACTTGTTCTTCAAAATAATTTTACCTTTCGTTTCACTTGTAAATCATGCTCAGATTTAAGAGCATACCGTATTTTCTCTAATAGAAGCCCTAGGGCTTGTGTATTCCGATCCCCTCAAAAAAAAGCTCAAAATTGTCAATCAGAAGTGGGCTTAACTTTGAAATCCTAGTAAAAAAAAGGGGGGCTTCTATTAGAGATAATACGGTGGTTAATTTTTTAATTTTAATAATTCTACTTGTGCAATTTTGACACATTCATGCATTTTTACTTCCCCTAGACAAGCATTTTTGATCCGACCAACTATAAATGTTCTAACCCTTAAGCTAGTCAACCCTCAAAATCCGCTAACTATACAAAAATTATGGTGATTTTTTTAAATTGGCCTGCCATTTACCCATCCTATGATTTTTAGACTATTTTTGGCTATTCTGTGGATCAAATTCAGTGGAGTGAGATCTGAGGGTTGGCTATATTTAGTTTTAATTCTTTGTTATTAGTTTTTATTGGGTGTAGTTAACGTACTTACCAAAGCTCTCTAATTTATATTAGTTCTGTTATTATTTATTGTATCTAATTAATAGTTCAGTGCACGGTGAATGTAAATAAATGGTGTATAAATTTGAATAAAGTATTTTACACATTTTGTATTCATTTATTTCACAATAAATCCATATTTTGAAGAAAACACCACACACAATACAACCAATCTCCACAGATTTTGCATTGAATGTGCTAGGGGATTACTATGTGAGCTCGCTACTATTTGTCTTTTTGCTTTGAGGAGAGGGACAATGGCCAGTACACCACACCCCATTTAAAATTAGCCGAGACTTTGCAAATGTTGTAATAGTTCATGAAAAAGTTTTCCAAAGCTAAATTATTGTCATTTATTCTAACATCTGTATTTGCAACATTCATGAACGGAGCGGTAAGTTCACAATCAGTGTTTGGTTATTATTAAAAATCAAAGCGCTGCCGCTGTTTCCAGATCACCTAAAAATTCTAGAAGCTGGGTTTTCCTAGGTCCCTAAAATCACGATAGGGTTGTCATGGTTTTTAATCCACTTTTGAATCTCTCTTGTTTTATAATTTTTTTTTGAGTATCCACTTTGTATGAAGTATTTTAAAGGAGCATGTTTTTCTAATGAAAAAGCAATTGTTATTATTTCAATTCCCGGGGACACTATGGTTTAAGCACGAATATTTTTTTGAATGGAGTACTTTTTAGGGTTAATGAAAAACACAGTTTGCTTAAATTTAGTATTTGAAACTAGAAGGCACGCTGCGCGGATGGCGCATCAGCCCCCGCTTCTACATTCGGGTGCATCATTGTGGTTCGGGTTCATCCTTGTGGTTCGGGTACCTGATTGTGGTTCGGGTACCCGCTGGTGGTTCGGGTGCATCATTGTGGTTCGGGTTCATCCTTGTGGTTTGGGTGTATCCTTGTGGTTCGGGTACCCGCTGGTGGTTCGGGTACCCGCTGGTTGTTCGGGTGCATCCTTGTGGTTCGGGTACCTGCTTGTGGTTCGGGTAACCGCTGGTTGTTCGGGTGTATCCACGTAGTTCGGGGTACCCGCTAGTGGTTCGTGTATATCCTTGTGGTTCGAAACCATATACGTGGTTTGGGTACCCGCTGGTGGTTCGGGCCCCATATACGTGGTTTGGGTACCCGCTGGTGGTTTGGGACCCGTGTACATGGTTTGGGTACCCGCTGGTGGTTTGGGACCCGTGTACATGGTTTGGGTACCCGCTGGTGGTTTGGGACCCATGTACATGGTTTGGGTACCCGCTGGTGGTTTGGGAGTATTTGCGTGGTTTGGGTACCCGCTGGTGGTTCGGGTGTATCCTTGTGGTTCGGGTGTATCCTTGTGGTTTGGGTACCCGCTGGTTGTTCCGGTGTATCCTTGTTGTTTGGGTATATCTTTGTGGTTCGGGTGTATCCTTGTGGTTTGGGTTCATCCTTGTAGTTCGGGTGTATTCACGTAGTTCGGGTACCCGCTGGTGGTTTGGGTGTATCCTTGTGGTTCGGGTACCCGCTGGTGGTTCAGGTGTGTCTGAGCAGCACTTCAGGGAGATCTCCCTAAAGCGCTGCACAGAGATCTCTCTCAAGCGCTGCAGAGAGATTTCGTGTTTTGTACCTAATATATAGAGTACACGCTGCGCCGGCGTATCAGCCTCGACTTGGACCGATTTTTGACCAAATTTATTTTTCATCAGCAAAGCCGTGATTCTGACGCTGGATTCGTGCTCAGCATGGTCGATTTACTACAGAAACTACTCCTAGATTTGAAAATACCCGACAAAATTCAAATTCCTCGCGAGACAAATGTAAATTTATTTGAATTCAAACCTAGTCAAATTTTAGGATTTTCCCATTTTGAGTACCCAACTCTTGGGATCAAGATCCCCATGTTCCGGTTCTCATATCGACCCGTTGTTTTTTTTATTCGACGCGCAAGGAAATTCCGCGTTGAATGAAATTTGGTAAACGAACTTTTTTCGCCGCCAAAAATTTTTTTTCCTTATTGTGAAAATTTTCAAAATTTTTTTTTGACTGAAAACTTTTTTTTCGCCGCACCAACCCCAAATTTTTATATGCTCAATCGCTAGCGGGCGTGCCATTTCCTAATCAAGGACACCAACTTTTAAAATTAATGACCGCGAAAAGTGTGCTAAAAAATCAATGTTTCGGACAATACCAAGCAGCGCTATAGTAGTTGTTGAAGAATCCAAAAGTACAAAATTCAAGCTCTGAATCTTACAGATTTTGGAAGACTCAACAGTCCATCGCAAATTTATACCTAGTATTTTAGTGGGCAGCGAACTATGACTCCCAGAATCCTGCTCCCTCAGACTCCCTCAGACCATCTACCAAATTTCGTGTTCGTCGACGATCTGGCCCATTCAACCAACTAGCTCAGCGTGTGCTCCATCGCCGTCGACGATTAACCGGTGTATGTGCCCCTCTTTTGGGTGCCCTCAGCCAATGTCTCATCCGTTTCATGCCTATAGTGCAGTGGTTGCCCCGCTACAATTGGCGTGAATGCTTCTTCTCAGATCTAAGTGCTGGCCTAACTATGGCTGTGTTTTCAGTCCCTACTGGTATAGCCCATGCCAGTATTTGTGGGGTCGCTCCTGTATATGGCTTGTATACAGCCATTTTTCCAACTTTTTTCTATCTACTATTTGGCAACTCCAAGCACAATGCTCTTGGCGGTTTTGCTATACTCTCACTAATGACCAGATCAGCCATTGAGAAGGTGAGTAAAGACTTTGCTTAAATAATAGATGCCCAGTGCACAAAGCCCAATTCAGAAAACCTTGAGCAAAAAATTGTTCGCTTGGCTTTAAAAAAAAATTTTTTTTGGATTAAAAACATTTAATTTTGGAAGGAATCTCTAATGCACCTAAGAAGGAGAAATAAGTTTTGAATAAAAAAGAAACAGGATTCTTAAAATTTTCTTCACTAATGTGACGTGATCACATGTGATATTTCTCCAATACCATCGAGATCATACCGTCTTTCTCTCATACGACCACACACAGGGTTCCTTTTAGAAAATACAATAAAAAACCCTCATGTTATTCCGAAATTTTAGAACGTTTACAAAATAAAAACGGTGGAATTGATAGAGCCCGTGACAAAAAAACACGATTAAATTATACGAAAAAAATACTACTTTTAAACACGGTCTCCAGAGTCGAGAATACTATAACACTGGAAAACATGGCATTGTTACAGAAGATTTCTCCACACCAATGTTTTTAAACTAGCCAAAATACACCATTGGAGACACGGGACGACTCTCCAATGTAAATGTAATTTAATGACCACTAACCACAAAACAGCACGAAAGGAGTTTATTATACACGGAATAGATTATTTCAAATGCATTAGTGGCAAGCAATAACACATAGAAGAGTGTTTCTTACAATGGTTCTGGACTTTTTCACTCGATTCTGGCATTCACGACTCACTTGCAATTGCTCGGAGACTGTTCGTTTCAATATCTTCCACGTTCACATGAGTTGGATCAAGCTGAAATTATGATGTGGAAGTAGCGAAGACTGCAAAAATTTTAACCCACCACAAGCTGAGTCATCTGGTAAGGGGAATCTTTAAATCGAGCTCGATCCGGATCCCCCTGGCCTGCCAACTTTATTTTCGGATTGTCATTCTTCGCATAATTGGGAGAAGCCGGACTGTATTGATGCTTTTCGCCGCATTTGCCAAGTTTGTCAAAAGAGTCAACCCTGTCCAATAAACCAATATTCTTCTTCTTTGGCTTGGTTTTCTCCGGCGATATTTTGTGACTCTTCTTTTTTTGCTCGACGACTACGATGTGAGATGGATAGCCTTGTGCCTAAAATAGTACGTGAGTGAAAATTAGAAAGATGTGAAAATTTATACCACTTGCTGATTGCTTTCTTGATTGTTCTTATCTTTACTCGCCGTACAAATGTATACAACCAGACCGATTACAAGACCCACCAAAATTAGATTCACGGCAAGCAAAACACAGACGACCACGAACAAGGGAGACCACTCCATCAGTTTCTGTAAAAATCTTATAAAATTGAGTATCAACATAATGACAGATCCATAATTTCGAGCTCACAGGGGTTAAAAATTGCTGATAGTTATCTTTGGTCAGTCGCCCACCTAACCCCCCCCCTGAAAAATTGAAAGGATTCCGACTTTTTCAGTTGTTTTCTGGAAATTCCATAGCTTCAAGTCTATATATAATAACACTTGGTCATTATTAGCAAAACTGTAAAGCTTTAGGAAATGACATGACATATCGGAAACATTGCAACTTTTTGAAGCTAGACGACCAAATAAAACTAGCAAAGGTAAAAAAGTGTCTGACCCAACGGTAGATAGAACTTTTTGGGCTGACGGTATTTTTTTTGGTAAAAAATGTCTTGAGCGGAACCAAAAATTTAGAAGCAAGCATTGAGGTCAAATAATTAATTTTTTTACAGGTTTATCGACTCATGCACACCCTCAATTCAAACTCTACGCTACTGGTCAATGTGACCAGTGCTATAGCTGCAGGAGTGGCTGCTGGCCAAGGGGTCGGTATACCGCCGCCACTACTACTTCCGACTACTACAACCACCACCACCATTCAACCTAACCTATTCTCCAACGAGTCATCTTTTTTGGCTTTGAATGAATCTTCAGTATTTGGGACAGGCGCTGAGACCTCCTTTTTTGAAGGGGCAGTGGATTTTGGCATGGAAGTGAGCACTAACTTCAGTTTAGAAAGTAATGAGACTGAAGTTTCTTCAATATTCGACGACCCTGTCCTGGCAGTTTTCCAATCATATCCCAACCCATCAGATGGAGGAGAAACTGGTTCCAAAGGAGCAGGTGGATCTGGGAAAAATGGGGTTCAAGGTGTCGGCGGTCAGTTTGGCGAGTTGAGACCTATCCATATAGCCACCACTATTGTCTTTTTGTCAGCAATTTTTCAGGTTTAAAATATTTTGAATGGTTTTTATATTCAGAAAAATTTTTGGTGTTTGACAATTACAGATTTTGATGGGCATATTTCGACTAGATTTTCTGTCCTGCTATTTGTCGGAGCAGGTCATGGCTGGTTTTGTGGTGGGTGGATGTGTGCATGTGTTCTTCTCTCAGATTGGAGATGTTCTCGGCATACAGCTGCCAACTAGATCCGGAAGAGGGTATTTGTATTATGTAAGTGCTTCTTTATCAAAATTGGTTGAGTAGGATGAGGTAACTACATTAGCTCTATTTAAAAATAACAATTAAAAGTTTGAGTAAGACTTGAGGAAAACTCATTATTTAAAGGGGCATGCTCGCCGCCGATGGGAATATTTCGATAGGTGAGTACCAGGTCAATTTCAAACGAGAATTAAAATGACGCATTTTAGTAAGGCTAAAGTGATTTCTACGGGAAATATTTGACGAGCGTAGCTGCGCCCGTCGGGCGCTAAATTTTACCACGATTGCTTTTCACATGTTTTAGAAGATAATTTTTGAATAAGTTTTCTCTAATATCTTAAATTTTGTCTGCCTTTTTAAAATTATTGTGACCCTTTTTTTAGGTATGATCAAAACTTTCACTCCCACCATAAACTGTTAGCATGAAATGTTTCCTCTTTTTTTTAAATACCCAGGAAAATCACTACATCTGAAACTCAGAAAAAATATAGCATTGAAAATTATTACACTATGTGGCTACAGCTTTATCATAACAACAGATTTAGCACAGATAATAACTTTATAACTACGTCGAATTTTTTTTTAACAATTTCTTTAACATCAACTATCTTGAAGTTCTCTTCGTCACTGAAAACCTTAACATCTTCGTCCGATATGACTGTGACCGCCAAGAGATTACCTTAACAGTAAATAGATAATTTGAAATAGTGATTGAATATTATTTACCATTCCATTGAATTGAAACCTTAGACACAAATATCTCATCATCAGATTTAAAAGTTGGTTGATGCTGCGTGTGTATCTGACTGCTTGTAAATTCCATCTGTAGCTGTGCCCACAAGATTCGGTCCAGTAGGACACATATCAGTTAGCAAAAAAAGACGAAAAGACACTACAGATCGAATAATAATTGCTAGAAATCAGTCAAACTTAATACCTTTAACTGCACCAAAGAGGCCAGCAAATTGAGACAAAGAGTTCGGCGTAAATATACCAGCTTTGATCTTTACCAAAGAGATCTTCGAAGAGTTCACAAAGAGAAGCGAGTTTAAACGATAGACACGAACATGTTCCACTCGAATTAAGGCACCCTAAAACAGTCGAGTTTTGAAACACAAATGGGAACGAAAAAACGAACATGAGAGCTGCTCAGAAAATTGTGGAGGAAAAGCGCAAACATGTTCCAAGCAGTCAATTTCACTTGTATATTCCCATTGCTGCAAATTATGTCCAAGACGTTTTGAAGAACACCATCATTACAAATGAAACGCAGATCATCAATCCCAAATGGAAAAAGCGGATGGTTTATAGTAGGGTTGGATTCAGTCGGTTTTTTTGAGATCGGTCGGTTTTTAAAAACCGGTTTTTTTCAAACCCGGTTTTCGGTTTCGGTTTATTTTTTCGGTTTTTTTTTCTGTGACTTTTATTGACTAACTGAATAGAAATAAAATAAATGACATATTTCCTACATTCAGCAGCGCATTTTTGTTTTCTAAGAAACCGATGAGCATTAAATAAGTAGAATTCCATCTTGTCGGAACATCCTAGGATAGCATAAAAAATATGACATGATTCTGACTAATTCCTCGTCTATTTTGCGCTGCAAATTCTCTTTTCCCAGTTGCTCCGAAAAAAAGGATGTAATTGCAGGAGTCTAAAACACAGTATCATTGGAAAGTTATTGCAGGAGTCTAAAACACAGTATCATTGGAAAGTTACTTTTCCTGGAAATAAAAATGTGTTCTATTTTTTACAGCAAGGCATTATTCTCGAAAGCATTGGTCAAGAACCCAAAGTGCCTAAATAGAATGCACAAAACATTATCCAACAAATTTATTGCTAACACATAAACAAAAAAAGCATCAACATTTTATAACTGCCTATTAAACCACTGGAGTTTCAATGTATTTCCTCGAAGATTGCTGGAGTTTCCTTTTTGGAGTGCACGTAACGCATCAGCAGGATTTGCAAAAGTGACTGACCCGAAGCCTCTAGGTCTTTCACTGACCCACGCTCGCAACACCTGTCCAAATCTTCTGAAGTGATTCCGAATATGAAAAAAACATTTCCTAATTTTGTTCATACAATTTGACTAATATCGTAGAAATTGATTGGATGTTCAGGAGAAAGTCTCCATATCCAAAGCACGCGACGATGAGGTTCCTCTCGAATACTTGAGCTACTAAGAGAACGCTCTCACCACTGAGAGCACGACGAAGAGAAGGAACAGAAGTAACTTCAGTACCAAGAGCTCGACGAAGATAAGTAACAGATGCAAGTTCAGTACCAAGAGCACGACGAAGAGAAAGAACAGATGCAAGTTCAGTACCAAGAGAAATACCATCCAGCCCAAGAGAATCAGTCTGTGTCGCACTGTCAACCAATGGAACGAAAATCTTTTCTTGTGGCTGAATTTTTTTCTCTTATCAAAAAAAGACACACACATCAAAAATTACTTCTTCGATGACTTCCGTCAGCTCTTCATTTTCAGAATTCAGACGATTGATATCCACTGACTCTGTATGACTTTCCACTTGATTGCTAGATTCCGGGTAGAGCTTGACGACATTTCGAAATGACCTATGGCATTTCGAACAAACATTCTTTTGCGGCGTATCGAAGTCATAATAGAGTTGATCATCTTGTGTCCATGGCTACAAAGCAAAGTTGGTCGTAAAATGCTTAGTCAGTTTATAGCATACCTTCAAACATTCTTCGATGCACGTAGAGTGGAAAATATGACCACAAATGATTGCTGAAGCTTCCTGCAGTTCCAGCTTCTCATAACAAATGATACAGATCAGATCCGACTTAAATATGTTTGAACTTTTTATAAAAATAGATAAAAAACATTACAAACCATAATTCCAAGAGACCGAAAAGATGAGGCGATATCAACTGAAAGATGTACGATAATCAGTAATTTGAAAAAATTTGATGTGAGATTCGCTAAATCATAATACCGTATAACCTCTTTTAATCCCCCCGGGGGGATTATTTTTCAACCCGCCTCGGAGAGGGGGGGATTATTAGAGCGGGGGGTGATTATTAGAGGGAGGGAGATTAAAATTCAACCTCGGCGGAAGGTGCCGCAAATTTTTGTGTCCATTGTATTTGATGTCATTGCAGTTTTTTTGCGAAAAATGTATTTGATTTCCCGCGTTATTTTTTTAGGACCAGTGTCTCTCCATTAGTGGGATCTCACATCTTGTTTTATTTCGACTTCGTAGTTTCCTATTAAATTGTATTTGTTCGCATCGCCGTCTTGACTTCTTATTCTTCCAGATATCGTTAGCTATGAATCCAACCGATGGCTTTAATGGTGCAAAAGTACTCCGAGCAGTTTTTCTCGATGACCCTAGTGGTGAAACTCATAAATATTTGGAAAGAAGTTGCTCCCTTATGTTCTCTTGGGAAAGAAAGCGCCCGGTTCCGGCAATCGTGAATCAATTCAAAGGCAAGCTAATCATAAGTTGGGCCGGAACTACTTGGAAAAATGACTTGTTGACTGAATATTATCTGCGGCAAGTTATAAAAGCTAGTGGTGTGTTCTGCGAAAAGCGCCTACTTGTCTGGGATGCATTTGCGAGTCACAAGAGCGGTGCAAAAGGAGTTGGGCATTGAGCTTGCTTTCATTCCGGGTGGTTGCACAAAGTTCATTCAGGTATGTCTAATTCCGAATCAGTCACTTCTATGAAATGTCACGCCCGCCAAAACCATCACGCTGGCTGGATGCGCTGCTTTCGAGACCATTCAACAAGGAATACAACCCATAAGTGTCCTAATACAAGGTAGTGATGTGCATTGGCCTTCGAGCGATATTTTGATACGATATTTCGCATCAAATAATTTTCGATACGATATTCGATATCTCAAAAAATTCCGAGCGAGCGATACGATACATCGAAAAAAATTTCGATACGCCATTTTTCGGCATTCGATAACCGCAACATTAACAATCGAACCAAAAATCCACTTTATTACGCACACCTGCTCGAACAACACACTATTTCAATAACAATAGTTCAACTGACGAAGACTTTTGTTTAAAAAGATCAACTTCTCGGCATTTGCTGGACTCAACTTGCTCCTTCTGTAATCATACACATCCCGTGCCACTGAGAAAGTGTCTTCGACCTAGAAAGAAGTAATCAGCCATCTAGACATGGGACGAAAAAAAAATACCTTGCAACGCATCACGGTCCGCCACAGAAAACAGTGCTCTGAAAGGGGGATTAAAAGAGGTTATACGGTAAATATCATATAAGAATTAGCTGTGAAACGATCCTCAAAAATTCTTCGATAAACTACATGATTTATCAATTTCCAAAAGTTTCTGATAATTTAGGGAGACAGTCGACTACTCACCGGCCAAGACAACAATAATGATACCACAGAATGCGACTCTTGCATAATACTGATTCAAAGAGTTTTAATAAATGTACTCGAAGTTGAACTGTTGAATTTAAGTCGAATTCAAATTTTTGGCGTTGTGCCGTTAATTACATTCTCTGTTTATATGTAAGATTTTGCCCTCTAATTTCTGAAAAATGCCCGCTAATTCAATAGTTGCATTTTTCTCTACATTTTTGTGTCAATTTTTTAACATTTTTATGTTTATCGTGTAGTTCAGGATCTCAGCTTTCCAACAAGCTATCGAACTTTATTGAATGATTTCAAAAATGATAAGATTTGGGGGTTTGAAAAAAATAGGTGTTGTTTCGTCTCAACCCCTAAATATCTAGATTTCTGAAATTATGCGATGAAGTTTGATAATTCGTTAGAAAGCTGAGATCTTGGGCTACACTATAATGTTAAAAGTTTAAAAAAAATTCAAAGAAAAATGCAGAGACAAATTCGAATAAAAAATAAGCGGGCATTTTAAAGAAATTAGCGGGCAAAATTAAATACTACCCGATTTTTACCCTCAAAAGGTTCAAAAATCCCGTCAAATCAGTAATTTATCCCGTCAAATTTGAGAATGTTGTTATTTTATTTAACAATTATTTATTTTTTGTAAACTTTTTATACCAACTTGTAGCCCCGAATCACAGATTTCTAACAAGCTATCAACTTACTAAATAAAATATTAAAAAATTGTAGGAAAAAGAGTTTGTGTTGTAACGTGAAAAGTGGGAAGCCAACCCACTAGGCTACACGTGTAGAACTTATAGAAATAGTCGTAATTTAACCTATATGTAACATCTCCGTTTTTTTGAATGAATGTAGATTTCGATGGACTTATAGTTAACCGTTCGCAGGGCTACTAGGAACCAGAGTAAACACCCCGACATGGGTGAGTCTCCCATGTCAAAACCTCCTCTAGGTGTATGCAAACAACTGACATGGCCATGAAATTATGAAAAATCGGATCGAATTTTTTTCAATGGACTTGCCACCTACTTCCTCCGTTGTATTGTAATAGACTGACACACGACCGGATACAAATTATGGCCGGATACCACGACCGGATACAAACACGACAGGATACCACGACCGGATACACTTTTTCAGTATTTACTTGAATTTCTTGGAAAAATTGACAAAATCAGGAAATTTTTTAATACAATAAACAACATCAAATAACAATGAGCAGCAACATAATCAACAATTAATCGAGTCCATCTTCAAACAATTGTTCAACGGGTGCTGGGGCTCTTGCATCCAAATTTTCTTCCGGCGCGTCCTCTTCGTCCTCCTGGAGCACTTGGCGAAACTCAACGAAGTTGATGCCCAAGAGACGGCCGATCCTTGTGAGGTAATTTTTTATCCCTTCGTTGTAGGGCTCGCCACGGTTGATACCTTCGTCGGTGGATAGAAAGTGAAGCAGTTTTTCCAGCAAATAAAAGTTGCAAAACTGCGAAAACCAGAAATAAACTGCTTACCTTCTCCTCCACGAATCTTTGCGTAATGAGAGCGTAGTCAGTTGCTTGCCTTCTTGGTGGTTGACGACATTCATAGACATCCAGAGCATCCATTTCTGTTTATTTCGGTGTAGGTGATGGGCGCCGTTCTTGCTCCAATCCGCTGTGAATGCACCAATTGAATGTTAGCCATGCCGAAAACTGAAATTTTTTAAAATTAGAGCAGTCAAAATTAAGAGACGACAAAAAATAACACGGCTGATAACTAATCAAAAATGAGCAAAATACAGGTTGCAATTTGAAAAAAAGGCGAGAAAAAAGTGTATCCGGTCGCGTTTGTATCCGGTCGTGTTATCCAGTCATAATTTGTATCCGGTTAGAAATGATGCGAGTAGTGGTAATTTTCCACTTAGATTTGATATGAAATAGTTCGGGATCCCGAATTTTTTGTTGAAAAATCCCGATCCCGAAATATTTTTGGCCGAAAATCACGTACCGAAATCCCGCCCGAACCGGTTTCATCATCTCTATATAAAATGAAGTCTCTGCAATACGTGGTGTACAAGCCGAACAGGCGCCTTAACAGGCGCCAAAATAAAGGTGAGGGAGTTGGCCAATCGTTTTTTGGCCAAACTTCGTCACAGGACAAATTTGATTTTGGCAAATAATTTTTTTCAACCAGCCTTGGCGTTCCGCCAGTCGGACTTTGGCCAATCCTTTGTTTCAGCCAATCCGGTTTTGGCCAATGTAATGATTCTGTCAATCGGGTTTTGGCCAATCCTTTAGTTCTGCCAGTCGAGTTTTGGCCAATATACTACTTGAGCCAGTCGAGTTTTGGCCAATATACTACTTGAGTCAGTCGAGTTTTGGCCAATATACTACTTGAGTCAGTCGAGTCTTGGCCAATATTATACTTGAGTCAGTCGAGTCTTGGCCAATATACTACTTGAGTCAGTCGAGACTTGGCCAATTTTATACTTGAGTCAGCCGTTTTTTGGCTAAACCTCTCTTTGTCACCAATCCATCCATCGTACCAATCCATACCATCCATCATTGCTCAAATTTTTTAACCACAACTTAATTGTTGTTCATGATCTGTTTATAATTGTTCACACTCTCAACTTTGTTATTCTCTAGTGGCACTCTCTTCTCAACGCTTTTCTTCAAAAACAGTCAATAGTTCATATCTGGATAGTTCTTACAATGTTCAAGATGGAGTTAGGTATAATTTGTTAGATCTTTTGTGTTTACACTTGTGATTCGATATTTTTGCTTAGGTACGGCATCAAAAGCAAAAGCTATTCGCGTGCGTGATCCCTTGCTACAGAATAAACGATCCAAGACTAGCAATCCTTCGATGATTTTGGCTTAGGCTTAGGCTTAAACTGCAGTTCAGAAAATGTTCCGGCAAGTCTAACGAGTGTCACCCATGCTACGCGAGCTATCCAAGTTGACCGGCGATCCGGAGAAGTTGAGCGCAGAATTCCACGAGATCCGTAGAAATATCAGTGAGGTTGTTAATCATTATATGCTTTGTTCTTTGAATGTATTTGGTTTATTGTTGCTTGTTGAAGTTAAATAAAAACATATTTTGTATTGATCTTGTACACCTTTAAGTGTTATTAATGGTGTTAGTCGAACTTAACAAGTGGTTAGGGCACTACCCATTTGTGACAGTCGAGTTTCGTCAGTGAGGAGACACATACGACATCTATACTCATTAAATACTACCAAAATTTGATTTTCTGTGAGGGCGGAAAGGAAAAGGCGTTTAACATATGTGGTCACTAAATATGAACAATTAATGAGTTTTACTTAAATGTGTGCTAGCAGTTGGTTGCTGTGCCGAAAACAATAATAAAATATAATTAGTGGAATAAGCAAGGAGTCGGTTATAACCCATCATGAACAACAATTAAGTTGTGGTTAAAAAATTTGAGCAATGATGGATTGGTGACAAAGAGATGTTTAGCCAAAACACGGCTGACTCAAGTGTAAAATTGGCCAAGTCTCGACTGACTCAAGTATAATATTGGCCAAGACTCGACTGACTCAAGTAGTATATTGGCCAAGTCTCGACTGACTCAAGTATAATATTGGCCAAGACTCGACTGACTCAAGTATAATATTGGCCAAAACTCGACTGGCTCAAGTAGTATATTGGCCAAAACCGGATTGGCTGAAACAAAGGATTGGCCAAAGTCCGACTGGCGGAACGCCAAGGCTGGTTGAAATTTTTTTGGCTGAAACAAAGCATTGGTTCAAACAAAAGTTTGGCTAAAAAACGATTGGCCAACTCCCCCCTCACCAAAATAAACTAAAAATGAAAAAAAATTTGGGGTCACAGGTTCGAAGACCCCCTTGAGCATACCTGGTTTTTCCCACTTTTCTGGCAAAACTCAAAATTTTAAGCATCACATGTCAATTCTGATAGCATTAGTTCTCAGCGACCCTGATTTACCCTTAGATATGATGAGAACAAAATATAATACACTCGGGAAGTGGGTTAAAAAGCGTGGCACGAAAAAAAAGCGTGACATGCCGACAAAAATACTATATACGATATATGTGAGAGTCAAAAGAGAACTTGCGAAAAAGCTTTGCCAGGAGAGATGGTGATTGAGATGATGTATGCCAAGAGAGCAAGTAAGATGGCCCAAATAGGCTTACGAGCTAATTTATGATGATTGATTTTTTTTAAGTTTTTGGTAGAATTTTTTGACTGATTGATAGAAACCGGACATAAGCCCTTTTTTAGTTTCATGTCGAAATTTTTGAGCACTCGACTCGATATTCGAAACTCGAAATTTTCAAGTACTCGACTCGATTTTCGAAACTCGAAAAATTTCGAATAATACTCGAAATTACTCGATTTCGAGTAAATTTTTGGTCGAAATTTTGGATGAAAATACAATCATTTGCAGTTACAGTAGCGGAAAAAAGTGATGACTCAAGCGCTATTTTCATGAAAATCATCGTTTATTTTGATTAAAAAATATACATTGCGAAAAAGCGTAAATGGCATATGGAGCTACATTCTCTTGGCTACATTTTGACTACAAAACTGCTTTTATATGCACTTTTCCCCAACTGTCAAATTACATCTGTTTGAAACACCTTCATTTCATAGGCGGAAAAAAGTGACGACTCAAAAAACTGTTTGTTGGCAAATATCACGAAACTGTTCAAAAATAAGCAGCATTTCTGACAATAAATCTTTATTCAGCACTAATACTTTGTCGCATAACCCTTCGCATCAATGACAGCCTGACAACGACGAGGCATAGACTCAACAAGTTTGATAACAACATCAATAGAAATTTTCTTCCACTCTTCCTCGAGAACCTTGAACAAAGTGGCAGTTTTGGTGAAATTTCTGGCCCGAATTCTTCTTTCCAGCTCCTACCAGAGATGCTCGATCGGATTCAGGTCGGGAGACTGCGATGGCCACCCAAAACTTCCACTTCATTGTCGACGAACCACTGCTTGACCAACTTGGAGGTGTGCTTTGGATCGTTATCCTGCTGAAAGATCCAGTCGGAACCGAGACAAGTGATGGCGTGCTCCAGCATATTGTCTTCCAGAATCTTCTTGTAGTCTTTGGCATACATTGTTCCTTCGACTCGGACCAGTGGACCCAGACCATCACGCGAAAATGCACCTTAAACCAACCACCTTAAATCTAGCAATGATTTTCCATTCTTACCCCATATCATAACCGACCCTCCACCATGTTTGACAGTCGGAACCTGGTATTTTGGATTGTTTCGCTGGCCAGGAGGACGTCGGACGTAACGAATGCCATCGGAAGAGAACAGATTGAACTTGCTTTCATCGCTCCAGAGCACTCTTCCCCAATCAGCAACAGACCAATCCAGATGAGCACGGGCGAACTTCAAACGAGCCTTCACATTCTTTTTTGAAATCCACGGCTTTTTCGAAGGCTTGGCAGCTGGCAAATTGGCACGTCTATAACCAATCATCAGAAAACGTTGCGGCACAAAATAAACACTTACTTGAGAATATTCCTGGCTGTTCGTGTGGTGATTCCGAGCTTGAGACGATCATTCGCATATTTGGTCACATCAGAAGCTGTCATCTTTGGATCCTCTTTGACAATTTTGGCAAGCACCCGATCATTTCTTTCAGTCGACTTGCGAGGACGGCCACTTCTCGGAAGGTTGGAAACGGATTTTGACTCACGGAAGCGCTTGTAGACCCTCGAAACCGTCTTCTGGCCAACTTTGAACAGAGCAGCCACAGCACGATCAGTTGAACCGCCTTCCTTAGCACGAACGATAGCTTCTTTCACATCGGGCACCAGTTCTTTGCGAGCCATTTAGTCTAAACAGCAGTTTTGTAAGCAAAAGATGACAAAATAAATCAAACACAGCAAAAAAATACACTAAAATCCAACAAACAGTGTTTTGAGTCGTCACTTTTTTCCGCCTAGGAAATGAAGGTGTTTCAAACAGATGTAATTTGACAGTTGGGGAAAAGTGCATATATAAGCAGTTTTGTAGTCAAAATGTAGCCAAGAGAATGTAGCTCCATATGCCATTTACGCTTTTTCGCAATGTATATTTTTTAATCAAAATAAACGATGATTTTCATGAAAATAGCGCTTGAGTCATCACTTTTTTCCGCTACTGTAATAAGGCATGCGAAAGCCATAAAAAGGAAAAAATACTGTCCACGGGCACATCTTCAATTATTTAATTCTATACTTCAAACTCAAAATTTTCGAGTACCTGACTCGGTACTCGAAACTCGAAATTTTTCGAATATCACTCGAAATTACTCGATTTCGAGTACTCGACTCGACAACCCTAGAAAAAAATTACTTAGAAGTACTTTTTACTAATAATGGATTAGAATTTTTAAACATTATATTGGCAGTTTGACCAAGGCGAGGGTGGTCCGCCGACAGGCGGGCCCCTCGAGTAAGAAGAGGTAAGCGTGCCAGGAGAGTAGTGAGCAAGTAAGTAAGTAGGTGTTTCAGGAAAGTGGGGTAAATATGCTTGGAGAGCCGATTCTGTTAATCAATTTTAAGCCTGTTTAAGTAGATAGTAGTTTTTGCTGATTATATGAATAAAGAGATAGTGTGCGTGAAAAAGTATTATTTTTTTGAGTTAAAGAAAGTTTTGAGATGCGGTGCATCAAGCGGCGTGGCCCCGAGCGTAGGGCCCGGCGCAGCTGGGCCCACGCGAGCCAGTTTTTCTCAGTAATTCTTTGTCTCCGCCCTCTAAAATCGCGTGCTCTTTTTCAAATTTTACATATTCATAAAAAGTGCGTAACTTATTTTTTTTAATTCAGATATGAATACAACTACTTTTTCTGAGAAGCGCGATAGGATGAATTGTCTAACTCTGCTGCGTGAGGTAGGTTCCATATTTTTTTTGAAACTAGCAATGCCTTGTAATTCATGCTATTTAGAATGCCGACCTTTATGTTAGGCTTGATTCGAGAGGGGATGTTCCTTCGTCTCCGGCAAACGGTGTGTGTTGGAAGGCATTGGAAGCTCTGAATGATTTTCAAATAAAGCGTTTTCTAAGCTGCAATGGTGTCAATATTCCTCGCCCGAAGGATAAAAAACTGTGGAATTACCGTTTCAAATGCTATGATAAAATACTTCAGATTAGGAATAAGAACAACAGCAAGATAATCAGGCCCTTTGAGCATGCAGGTGATCAGTTTACGATGTGGCAATGCCAGGATTCTCGTGCTGTCAATTCTCTTCCTCTTGAAATAACTAAGCTGAATCGTGTAATTATTTGACGAAAAGTATGAATATACAACAATGCCATTAAAATTTACTTTTAGAAAATTGAGGTGCTAATCGTGATAGAGAAACCTATGTTGGCCAGAGAAATCGCTAACGAGCTGTCTGATGGCAACTTTTCCACCACAGTTTCGGAATTGTGTGGAGAACGCCAGAATTACGGTATTATTGCATTCAAAAAAGCAATTATGTGATTTTTGAATTTTGTCTAGGAAATTTGAAGAGCGGCCCTTTTGATGTCCATTCTTTCGGAGGAGATTTCTTAGAAAAAGCAGCGAATTTCAAAGTTGTTTCTACTTCGGGTCATCTGTTCCAATTCGATTTTGCCGGAAGATTTATGTCAAGATACATTTCTAAGCCCCAGCAGCTACCGGCGTGTCCTGTTGTAAAGCTTGAAAACGGCCTAGAGATGAGTATTGTGAAGGTTTGAACACTATTTACTTCTCTTTGCTTGCGGTTTTAAACTATATGTATTCAGTTTTTGAACTCTGAGGGTAAAGCAAGCGATGTGGTCGTTCTCGCCCTCGACAACGATGATGAGGGCGAAAATATTGGGTTCGAAGTGATCGATGCGCTGAAATCTGGAAGAAACACGCCTCTCGCATGTGATCGGTTTTATCGGTTAGTAATATTACTAGCTTTTTTATTATTGAACGTTACATTTTAGTGCAAGGTTTTCGTGCGTCAACGAAATTAAGAGGGCTTTGACAGAAGACTTGCAGAGGCCCAACTATCTTCGTTCTGCTTACGTTGATGTGAAGCATATCTTGGATCTGAGGTTTGGCGCCATATGCAATAGAATTATAGACCAGTCTATCAGAGTGAGCTGTATTTAATTCGGTAAAACATTATATTTTTCGCATTTCTAGAGTCTACTTCATTGGGAATGTAATGATACCCCCATTACTATCGGTCCTTGCCAGTTGCCAGCGTTAGGTTTCTGTGTCAATCAGAAAATCGGGCCATTTTACAGTTTCACTTTTGAATTGGCCGTAGCCCGTGGCTCAAGCTATGATGTTTTCCGAAGCTCGCAAATTCAATTGAATTACGACGTCGGGGAATCAAACACGAATTCCGATATATTTAGTCTCTATAATCAAGCAAAAAGTGATCTTGAGGTTTTAAGTCATATTATCCAACCACTCCTATCGTATTGTAAATAAAGGGTAAAATCACGGCACGGTTCATTTCGGAAGAAGTCCGAGATTTTTGTGTGAATCAACCTCTCCCGTTCAACACACTTGGAGTAGTTCTGGCCGCCTGCGAACAATTTGATTGGAGCTCAACTAAAACAATGGCACTTTTGCAATCGCTCTACATGGGTATTATTTTTACATTAGCTTGATGATTGTATCATTCTTTGCAGGTGGATTTATTACCTACATCCGTACCGAAACCACGTCGTTTATTTCGAATATGGAGACGAAATCGACCTGCTTTCCTGATGGCCTCTCGTTTGATTCGATTTTGAAAAGCATTCGAGAGGATTCTAGTATGAGTTGGGCTAAGAGAACTTTTGCATCGCAGGTTAGCAACTCTTCTTCATAGATATTTCATAAGTCTCTTTTTTAGTCTATAAGAAAGGAAAACTACAATCAGCGGTTGGGCGAGACAAAAGGAGATCATCCTCCGATTTATCCTCTTAATCCAAGCAATGGAAAGCTTCGTGGAGGTCAGTTTTTTAATTATTTCTTTTACTTGCATTAAAAATCTCGTTATTCTTTGTTATAGATTCCGGAAAACTTTTCGAATTGATTTGCAAGAACTTTGTTGCAACCTGCATGCTTCCGCACAAATACAGTTTACAGATACTGAAGTAGTTAAATAAATCACTTATATACCCGACTAATTTAATTCAGGTTTGAGGTTGATGGCTCAGAACAGAAGTACATCTTCAAGAAAGAGTTCTGCAGGGTAAATCAGATTGGCTTTGCTTTTCTAGTGCCGCTCAAAAATGAGGATCAGTATCAGCCTGAAGTAGTATTAATTTTCCGAGATCATGCGTTCCTTTCTCCTTTTGGAGGAATACGAGATTACGTAAGGAGTTAAGTTGAGGGTTTTTTTTTTGGCTAAATGGTCACTTTTAGGGAAATAATGTCCCATGAGGTTCCTGAAAGAAATATTAACGAATCAGAGCTTCTTACATTAATGGACAAAAATGGAATTGGTACTGATGCATCGATGACGACACATGTTGAAAAAATTGTCGATAGAGGATATGTCACGAGAACTGTAAGTTCTGAGATTTTTATTTATGTATCTCTTTTTTAATCATTCTTCAGTATACCGATTCGTCTACAAATTGGGTTATGAAACCAACGCAACGTGGCATTGATTTAGTAAGAATCTGTGAAGCTATCGATAAGTCGTTGGTGTGTCCGCTTACTCGAGGACTTTTTGAGAAGGAGCTTGAAGCCATCAAGCGTGCGAAAAGTGCCATTGCGAGAATTGAACAAAAATATGAAATTTTTTTGGAGCAGAAGTGTGCAACGTTTCAGAAACAGTTTGAAGAGAAACTGAAGACGGGTCAATACTTCAGATATGGTAGTTTTTCAGTACGCATTAAGGAGCTTATTTGTTTTAGTTTAGGTTGAATTCATCCAAATGCAAGAATTTTGCCATCATGCCGGAACCGAAATCATTTTAACCGCTAGTTCTCGACCAGTAGATTTTCCAGTTAGGTACTTCTTCAACCGCGATATTTTTCGATCGGTTATTTCTTCAAGCTGTTAGTCTGTCTTGTGTTCTTCTGATAAATTTTTTGCAGTTTTTAGGCGATTTTTCTCTGCCATGTCAACTAATCGGTCGAAGCCACATAAGGCTTCAAAACCTAAATTATGATCTCTTACTTCACAACCTCCCTTTTCTTTATAATTGCTGATCAATTTTTCACAGGACTACAGTCGAACCTCTGTACAGCGGAACCTCCAAAAGTTCGTTCCCTTTTCAAAAATAGGGTTTCGTTTTGCTTTTTCAAAGTAAAAATCGGCAAAATCGGAATCCTTGCGATTTTAGGGACTAGACTGTCAAAGCAGACTTAACAAAAAGTTCGAAAAATCGGGTTAAAAAAAGTGTCTGACCCAAGGCGAGAACAAACTTCTGGGGAGGCCAGTGTATAGAGTTTCGACTGCACAATCGAACCGCGATATAACGAACCTTTTTATGATGCCTGTTTGGCTGGCGATTAACTACAAGAGTACATCCTCGACAAGAGTACATCCTTCAGCCGGTTGAATCAATCCACTTGGATGGATCAATACAATTGAACTGATCCATCCAACTGGATTGATATTGTTGAATCAATCCAGTTGGATGGATCAGTTCAATTATACTTCAGTACAACCGAATCAATACAATTGAACTGATCCATCCAACTGGATTGATATTGTTGAATCAATCCAGTTGGATGGATCAGTTCAATTATACTTCAGTACAACCGAATCAATGCAATTGAACTGATCCATCCAAATGGATTGATTCAACCAGCTGAACCAATCCACTTGGATGGATCAATACAATTGTATCAATACCAAATCGAAACTTGCCAAAATAAAATTTGCCAAACTTGGGTTTCACCTGAAAAAGATTGATCAACGCTAAATTGCTACCCTATCTTTATTAGGCAAAACCTGCTTGCCAAATTTCAGTTTGGCAAATTTCGTCTTGGCGAAATGTGATTTGGCGATTTTCGTTTCGGCAATATTCGTCTCGGAAAATTTCGTTTCGGCAAAACATACGTTTGGCAATTTTCATTTTTGCCAAGTTTCCCCTAGCCCAAGTTTCGACTGCACAATCGAACCGCGATATAACGAACCTTCCCCCCCCCTTCATTCAAATGTTCGATTATTTGTTTTTTCAATCCATCCAACATTTATCCACAAAGATACCTAGAGTGAATTAAATGGAGCCTCACAATAATGGTTCACAGGTAATGAGCCATGGTTGAGTATCATTTTGTGGCCTTCCCAACCGAAGCTTCAATCATCCTTAAACATCTCCCCTACTACTGAAGGTTTGTGTGTGTGTGTGTCTGTCAACTATCTGCATACCATATCTGTGGATCAGTCCAACTGCATGGATCTTTTCTGATTGATTTATCGAACTGTTTAGATCAGTTCAGCTGTATTTATCTGTCCAGTTGGATTGATTCAACTGTATAGATCAGTCCCTCTGCATTTAACGGTTCAGTTAGATAGGTAAAACTGTACCATCACCGTTATTAATCTGCAATACCGGCCTCAGTTTGGGTTGCACCCTTCATGTCCTACAGTAATTTTGTTAGCAAAAGTATCTTAAAAAACACATAATGGCTTCAAACCCTACTCATTGTTGCGTCTTCGACGCAAGTGATGTCTACAAAATTCTTCACTTTCCCAGCCCGGAGGTTTGGTGGCCTATTGGTTAAGGCGATTCCCTGCGGATCCAAAGGGAGTGGGATCAAATATCCCCTCCATTCCTCTTTTTCCAATTCACGAGCTGGTTGCCGTGGCCGCTCGCGACATCATATTAGGTCTGCAGGTGTGTTTTTAAAAATCGATTATGGCCACAGTTAGGGCTGCAAGCTTCATTCCCTACTGCAGATGGTATGCAGAGGTATCTGCAGAAATCAAAAATGGCCACGGTTGGAGCTGCAAGCTTCATTCCTTACTGCAGATGGTATGCAAGGGTATTTGCAAAAATAAAAAAGAGGCCACGGTTGGAGCTGCAAGCTTCATTCCTTACTGCAGTTGGTATGCAGAGGTAGCTGCAGGAATCAAAAATGGCCACAGTTGCGCTGCAAGCTTCATTCCCTACTGCAGTTGCAGAAATATTGCAAAATATTGCAATATTGCAAATTAAATCAATATGTTTGCTTTCGATAACGCAAAGGTAAGGCGCGCGAAGCGCGCCGGCTCCCGGAGGCTAGTCCCCCCTACTACTGAAGGCTTGTGTGTCTGTGTGTGTGTCCGGACATAATTTCGTTTAAAATCATTTCTTTTCGAGACCGAAAAATTATTTTCGTAGTCATTTGGGGTATATAAGCAAATGTTTCAGTCAATTCATTCATTCTTAGGTTTTGTGGTGTAGTCAGCAGTCGTGTCTGAATCAATCATACTGGATGGATCAGTCCAATTGCATTGATCCATCCAATTGTATTGGTTCAGCTGGTTGAATCGATCCAACTGGATGGATCAGTCCAATTGTATTGATCCATCCAATTGTATTGGTTCAACTGGTTGGATCGATCCAACTGGACTACTCTACTCATATTAGGTCTGCAGGTGTGTTTTTTAAAATCAATTATGGCCACAGTGCTGCTGAGTTAGTGTTGCAAGCTTCATTCCCTACTGCAGATGGTATGCAAGGGTATTTGCAAAAATAAAAAAGAGGCCACAGTTGGAACTGCATCTTCATTGCTTACTGCAATTGGTATGCAGAGGTATCTGCAAAAATAAAAAAGAGGCCACAGTTAGTGCTGCAAGCTTCATTCCCTACTGCAGATGGTATGCAAGGGTATTTGCAAAATTAAAAAAGAGGCCACAGTTGGAACTGCATCTTCATTGCTTACTGCAATTGGTATGCAAGGGTATTTGCAAAATTAAAAAAGAGGCCACGGTTGGAGCTGCAAGCTTCATTCCTTACTGCAGTTGGTATGCAGAGGTAGCTGCAGAAATCAAAAATGGCCACAGTTGCGCTGCAAGCTTCATTCCCTACTGCAGTTGCAGAAATATTGCATAAATCAATATGTTTGCTTTCAATAACGCAAAGGTAAGGCGCGCGAAGCGCGCCGTCTCCCGCCAGGCTAGTAAAATACTATGCGACGGAAAAATGTCCAACGGAAAAATGTCTGATTCCCGTGAAACGACCGTTGTGAGTTACCGGAAATGTTAATCGGAATTTTTTTTCGGCACTAGTATAGAATACCCCCCCCCCTCCAAATCAGACCTTCTAAAAATCGTTGTAACTACCCTTTGGAACAACAAGTTTAGGCTTAGCCCTTAGGCTTAGGGGTAGGCCAGCGTATGGAAGTTGTGACTAATAAGTGTTTTACGCACTTTTTCTGGGGTCTGGAACATATATTTGGGTGCTCTTTACTTAGGCTTAGGGGTAGGCCAGCGTATGGAAGTTGTGACTAATAAGTAGGGGGCGGATTTATATGTTTTTGCATATTTTTTCGCTGATATGCTTCGGGCCAAATATGCCTTAAAAACGCTTTTTAACTCAGTTCTGACCTTTTTCATGGTGTTTTATACAGCATATTTTTGCATATTTTCCGTTTTTAGAGCATATTTGCATATTGACTGCATATTTTGACTTTTTCTGGCATATTTTGGGCATATTTCGACTATTTTTTTAGAAAAATGCCAAAGTCTAACAAATCTCGAGCAGCTTTGCTGAAAGAATGGGCATCGAAATTCCCGGATGGAATATACACTGTTGATCAAAAACTTTTATACTGTCAAGCATGTAATCAGCAGGTTTATTATTGTAAACTTAAATTTGTTCTATTTTGGTTACTTTTTTCAGGTTGTTTGCACAAAATATTTTCAATTGAAGCAGCATAGCGATACATCAAAACATCACGCAAATGTGGATCGGTTTCAAAAGAACAATCGTAAGCAATCATGTAGAGCGTGACCAATTCTCTGAAGACTTAAGCAAGGCATTTATCGGAGCTAACATCCCATTCAAAAAACTTAACAAATCAGCACTTAAAAACTCAAACAATCTTTCATAGCTCTGAAGTGGTGCAGAAACTAGCTTATATTCAATCAAATTTCTCTTTTATTCCTACGGCAATCAAGAAACTGAGACTCAAGGTTTGCTTGAATGAATCGAAATTTACCTAAATATTACTTTTTTGGCAATTCAGGTCTATCACTGAATCAAAGCTTTGAAACTTTGGATGCCGTCAAAACTATTGTTGAGGCAGCATCTGGAGAAATAGGCCAAAGAGTGAAAGAAAAGTTCAATTCTGTGATGCAAAACAATTCTTCTCTCAATCGTCTGTTAGCCATATCTAAAGTGCAGCGTGGGGCTATTGCTGACCTTAACATGCCACCTAATCAAATTGCTTCAATGAAATATGCACCAATGGTTTCTTGCGATGTAGAGCGCTCCTTTTCAGTTTACAAGAACATTTTGGCAGAAAATCGAACTAGCTTTACACCTGATGTATATTGTGAATCATGTTAGTTGTTAAGATCATAAAATCTTGTTTTGCTGTCTTTCATTCACTAGAAGAATTCCGTGCATATTTTGTCTGTTTAAGGGCATATTTTGCGATTTTCAGAGCATATTTTGTCATTTTTAGGTCATATTTTATGTGCATATTTCGCGTTTTTAAGGGCATATAAATCCGCCCCCTACTAATAAGTGTTTTACGCACTTTTTCTGGGGTCTGGAACATATATTTGGGTGCTCTTTACTTAAGTTTTAGAAGGCATAAGTTTGGGGGGAGGGGTATTCTATACTAGGGTCAAATTTTCCTATTTCACCTTACAAGTTGACACTTTTTGAAATTAGTGAGTAGCCAAAGGGCTTTCATCTTTGCTATCCTAGAAAGAAAACGTAGAAAGAAAAAGTACCAACTCGTAAAAGCTGAAATTCAAAAAACATACAAATTTCACAACTCTAGCATAAGTCAAAATTTAGAATTAAATTGTAAAAGCAACTAACATTTTCTTGTAGACAATTACAGTTAAAAATAAAAAACTTTCAGCGTTTGATGGATTTGTTTTCTAAATTGGATGAAATTCACACTCCCACGGCCACCATCAGCAGCTGTTCTATCGGGTTTTTGTTGTTCAGTCAGAAGATCTTGGAGCCATGGCTGAGCAGTGTGTTCCGCTTTCCTATTCCATACGAACTGATATTAGTAATCTTATATCAAAACATATACGCAATTTTTACAGTGATTTTACAGGTGATCCTAGGAATCACAGCAACGAATTTCGCTAAATTATCAAAACGACACGCCATCACTGTGGTTGGCAAAATTCCTACAGTGTAAGTTTTTGTTGGCCTTATGCAGGTAAGGGAGTCTTGTAAAAAACGAAATTTGTCAAACGTAGTTTTTGTCAAAGCGAAATGCGATTAAAAAAATGAGAAAAAAATTAAATTTCGTACAAAACAGAATGCCACAGCAAGCAAATTTTTACCCAAGGTGGCCCTATATGCTCTCGGATATGCTTCTCGGATTGAATGCAATAAGCGGTCTTATCTGCCTCTTTTTCTTATTCTTGAAGTTCCATGCTTTGTTGTATTCGTTTACTGTCGTCGATGGGGAAACAGGGGTCTTAAAATGGATACTTATCAGAGTGTAGTTAGGGAATGGAATCCACACCGGTTTTAGAAGTCTTTTTTAACAGAAGCGGAGAGATTTCTACAAATGTAGAGAGATTTCAGATTTATCCGTTTTTTTGACACACGCTGTGGAATCTTTTTGTTTACTAAATTTTTTGTATTTAAAACTGTAACATATTTTTAGTTTTCCACCGCCAGCACTTCCTCGTTTCGACCTGATATCATTGATTTTCTTTGACGCCATCAGCATTACTCTCACCGCAGTCGCCATCCATTTGACTGTAGTCAAAATAGTGGAACATCGTTACCATTATCGGATCAACAGTTGTCAGGTTGGTAGTTTTCCTTGCTGAATTTTCGGTATTTTATTTGGAGCCCCGTTGAACAGGCCCTGACCAAGCGAGTGCCCAATCTTTTAGCCAAGTTCGTATTTCTTCACCTAAAAAAATTTTTGCACTACTTGAAAAATGAAATTTTTCTAAAAGTGTTTCCAAACACCCTATGTCACTTTCGAGTGATTTGCGTCTAAGGTATGTGGGTGTGTGCGCATCTCAACCCTAAGCCAGCAAGCCCTCTGCGCCGCCTCTTTAATCCTCTTGAATATTTTCTTCTAGGCACTTTTTCTGTCTTTTTCTGGTCTGGCTTACAAGTTGTTAGACTGAGTTGCATTAAATAGTAAACAATTTCAAATTTTTACCTTTTTTTTTCAGGAGCTCTATTCTCTCGGGTTTGCCGGTCTTTTTTCTTCCACTTTCCCGGTGTTCCCAGTCACCTCAATATTTGCTAGAACACTGATTGGCGATGCTGACAAAAATAGCACACAGGTATGCTCCAACAAAAATACTTTTTATTGTTCTTTTGAAACATTGTATTTGCAGATGACAGTTTGTTTTTCCACAATGACCCTACTGGCAGTAATTTTGTTCATTGGACCTGCTCTGGAGTATTTGCCTAAAGTAAGAGTTTGTAAAACTCTTGGAATTCATGAAATTCCGGAACAGGGGAAGGAAGGAATGTGGGCTGCCCTTTTTCTGAATACTTTTGATTTGAAGACGGCGACACCGATAAATTAGGCCATCCTAAGGAGGCCCATTCAAATCGCCACGATTTGAATGGGCCTCATTAAAGTGGCCCAAATTTTCACTCCCGAAAATCTGCATATTTTGTAAATTATCACATTTTTTAAAATAAAACTACAAAAAAATCAAATAGCCTTCCCTCCCCCTAAATTCCTACATTTTTTTGACTTCTCTGTGTTCTAATTGTCTAGTGCATATTGGCATCTATGGTAGTTGTGTCGCTGAGTGCATCGTTCTCCAAATTCCGTGAAGTGCGCGCTCTCTGGCCGCTCTTCAAATTTGACTTTGTAAGTTTTTTGCGGAAAATAATATTTATATACAGGGTGACACAACTTTTTTTCACTTTTTGTTTTCGTCATAACTCGTTGTGATTGCAACCTTTTTAATACAACTATATATTTGTTGGAAAGCTCTTGATTTACCATTTCGTTAAGCTCTGTGTGGCTCTTTATCTAAAAAATGAGCGAAGTTATGCCTAGTTTAACTCATCGACGAAATTTCGACCAACTGGTGTTCATGCAAGATGGAGCTCCACCACATTGGGGATTGAATGTTCGAGCTCTGCTCAACCTTCATTTTCCGAATCGGTGGATTGGTAGGGATCCTGCACCAATCAGATGGCCTGCTAGGTCTCCTGACTTAACCTGTATGGATTTTTTCTGTTGGGGTTATGTGAAGAGCAGCAGGGTTTACACGGATCAGCCTCAAGCAAATCTTCATGCTTTGCGCGAAAAGATCATCGAAGAAATTCGAAGAAATTGCTTCCGCAAGAAATGGTCAATCGAGCAGTGAACGACTTCCGCAGGCGCCTCGATTCCTGCATAGAAAGAAATGGGAGGAGCGGAAACAAAAGGTAAAAAAAAGTTGTGTCACCCTGTACAATAATCTTTACGGAAACGTTGCCTCAATTTTCACCATTCTTTTGATAGTTCCCGGTTTTCGGTTAAGCAAATCGGTCGGTTAACCGAAAATCGGTTTTTTCTGGTAGATCTTTCGTAAAATGATTTTACGCTTTTAGGGCCATGTAAAACAATCAGATATAGAGATGATGGTTTGACCTTTTCGGGACGGGACGGGTCAGAATTCAAATTTAAAAATTTCGGGACGGGACGCGGGACGGGACAGGTGCCAAAAAATTTTCGGGCGGGATTCCGGGACGGGACGATTCTCTAAAATTAGCGGGACGGGACGGAATTGTCCCGTCCCGTCATCATCTCTAGTTGACTGTAATTACAAGTTGAAGGTAGTTGTTGAAAATTGAATTTTTCGGGACGGGACGAGACGGAATTTAAATAATTTTTTTCGACGGGACACCGGGACGGGACAGGTGCCAAAAATTTCCGGGCGGGATTCCGGGACGGGACGATTCTCTAAAATTAACGGGACGGGACGGAATTGTCCCGTCCCGTCCCGTCATCATCTCTAATCAGATAGGTGCACTAATTTTTTGAACGTCTGCTTTTTTAATTTTAAATTAATTAATAATTAATTTCAAAATTTTAATCCTTTTTCAAAGAAGTTCATAAAAACTTGGGGAGGGGTATAAGGTACAAGTAGGGTCACATTTTCTTTAGAGGTTTTATAGTAGGTTGTAAATAGCTTTTTCTTCATTTCAGGTGATATTTGTTGTGAGCCTTTTGTTGACTGTATGCTACGATATGGCTGAGGGGTTGACATTTACAATTATCTTTGCCATTTTCACCATTGTAGTCCGAGATCAGTGGTTAGTTTTCACTCCTTTTTACAGGGGTAGTTCTCGGTCGTTACCCCGAATCTAGCAACTTACCAAAAACCATTTCTTTTGCCAAATAAACCAAAACCAAAAATCGGGCAACGCAAAATTCCGGTCAATTTACCAAAAATAACGCAAAAACAAGGTTTAGGCCGGTTAACCTACCGAAACAAAACTAAAAGCAAAACCGAAGATTGTATTCGAAAAAACAGGTTTTTAAAAATTCAAAAAATTCAGGCCCAAATGGCATTTTCTATCGCACGATGAGGAGGTTGGACAAACAGTTTTTGCTAATTACATTTGGCTGAAAATGAAAAAACCCGTCAAAATATGTGAATCTCCTGTCAGATTCATTGTTACTCAGACAATTATTTTCGCCCAGTTTAATATACAGTCAATTATTTTCAAATTCAATATTTTTAGGTTCAACAGAAATGGCCAAGTCGAAAAATGACTAAAAGCCACAGGGGAACCAAGGCGAAAATACCAAAAGCCACAAGGAGGGATAAGACTATCGTTATTGTTTTGATTGATTCATTAAAACATGGATTTTAACAGAGAAAACTTTTCTATAGTGTTCGGCTAGAGATTTTTAGGTGATGTTACATTCTATAGACACCTGTGGGGGGTCCCTTGGGTGATCACTACATCGAGACTCGACTGTACGCATTTTTGAAAATTAAAATAAAATCTGACGAGAGATTTACATATTTTTATGGATGTTTTCGCCTACAGACATTATATTTTTTAAAAAATAGATCAACGACTACAAAGAGACACCCAAGGAGCAGTTGCATGTGATGGACAGTAGCATGGATGCGTGTGTTCTACGCTATGATGCACCGCTCATTTTTACTAGTGTTCACAAGTTTATGAAGGTCAGGAACACACTAGGGTTGATAGATGAATAGAAAATTGTCAAAATCAATAATGAAAAAATCGTGGTTTTTTTCATAGTTGTCAAAATAGATAAAATTGCTAAAATTCGCTAAAATTATAGTTAATTGGAAACTAACTATTCGCTAAAATATTCGCTAAAATTTTTAGCGAATTTAAAAAAAACGAGGATTCTGTTTCGGAGATTCTTAGTGAGTAGTCTGTTAACATAATCCCCCTGTATCTACAAACATAATCCTCATTGTGAATGCGCCTATTTATTAGGGTTGCTTTTCTTTCCGGACAGAAAAGATTTGGAAAGTTAGCCGGAAAGTTTTCCGGAAAACTTTGCAGAAATCGAACAGAAATAACAAGGGATTGTATAGGTGGTAGTATACAGTTAACTGTACAGTCAACTGTACGGTTAACTGTACGGTTATCTGTAGTTAACTGTTTTAAACTTACAGATTTTTGGTAAGTTATACAGGCTGTGGTAAGTTACCTTGGTAACTTACCGTCTAAATAACCCTAGTGAAAACGCATAAAAACGAGGTGTAACACGGGTTCAGAGAGTTTCTCTTCTCCTGTTTTTATTTCTTTCCATTTTTTGGAAAACTTTCCGCATTCTTTTCTGTCCAGAAAGTTTTCCGGAAAGCTTTTCATGCAGCAACCCTGGTATTTAATCTAGTAGAGCACCACCCCCTGTTCAAAATCGTGTTCTTGGCATTGTGTTTTTGATCCATTTTTTGGAGACTGCTATAATGCTTTTAGACTGCTATCACCCGTAATTTTGTAGCCAGTGAGATAATCTACAAAATGAATGGTAACTTGCCTATGAGCATTCTTTAAAAAATTGGTGGAAAAAACAATGCCAAAAACACGATTTTGAATTAGGGGGTGGTGCTCTACTAGATTAAATACGGTATATGGTATTTTTGAAAAAAATTTGAGTTTTTTCTGGAAAGGGTCAACAAGGGCGACCAAGGCAAATTTTTGTCGGGTGTCCCGCAAACACATATAGAGCCAAAAGTTAGATTTTTTCGAGTAAAAATGCAGTCAAAGTCGACATTTCTGATTTTTACCGAATAATTTCGGATTTTTTTCGAAAATTCATTATTAAAATTTTTTTGATAATCGAAAAACTTCTAATCGTTCGACAACCCTAAAACACATCAAAAAATGTGACTTTTTGACTTAATCCCAAGTTCCAATTCAGGTGGTGTCTCAGGGTGTGAAGCGATGGGAAAGACGCGAATTTACGGCAGCCAATTCTGCAACGGCAATACGCTCCTGTTCCAACGACAATTTGATGATGAATGATGCATTTGCTTCGAATTCCGCTGGCAATAGCACATCTGGATGCTCTACTCGCTGGCGTCTCGGCTTTGATTTCCTGAATGGTGGTAGTGGGGGTGTGGGCAGTATTGAGAGGAGGAACACTGGTCAACAGCCAGTCAAACCAACTACACTTATAATTGATTGCTCCGGTTTCCCATATGTGGACTACCAAGGACTTTGCACTTTGAAAAGGGTACGTTTGGCGATTTTTACATCAAGTTAATGCCTGCTAGAGCGGGGGGTGGAGGTAGGCGTTTTTTTGCCTTGTCCCCCTGTTGTTTTTTTGCCGATTTTTGCAAGAACATTTATTACCGATCTCCTCGACACCGTAAAATCAACAGCAAAATTATGACTCATATATTTTCGACATCTGTTCATAAAATCTATCTAGATAGTTCCAATTCTTTGCTCGACAATTTTGGCGGAAGACGGATTCTGAAATGTAGGAGGCGAGAAGCTTATCGCTTGTACCATATAACCGCTTCATTTTGTGCTTCATAGGAGCCCAGAATCCTTCAGATTTGTTTGTGTACACTTTGAAAGGCAATTCATGTTCAATCATGGCCTAATTTATTAAACAGTAAAAGTACACGCTTATGTAACTAGTAAGAACCTGGCAAAAATCGGCAAAAAAACAACAGGGGGGACCAAGGCAAAACCCCTCCCCCCCATTATCATATTTCTTCTAATAAGCACCCCAAGGCGCTTATTTTTGAAACCCCTCTCTAGAGGGACGGGGGCCTAATACAGCAGAGGCTCTTATTTTTTGACCTGCCGGAAAATTTGGCACCACATAGTCAACGCAAACAAATTTCATTCAAATTTTCAATAAAACCGACAAACAATCAATAAGTGTGGATTGTGTGTTAGAACCGTCAACGTCCTCATTTTCGAAGAGCAGTAAATTATCGCCTAAATATCCATTTTGTTCGCCCTCGATGGAGCCTACGGACCGCCACCGCTTCTAAACTCCTTGGAACTAGAAGGCGTTTGTTGTATCATTTGTTGCGACATCTTTGCAAAATGTAGCACAAAAAGGTAAAAGTATGAACCAAATTATTTTTTCGGACTTCCTTCATAATCCCAAAAAATTGAACTTGAAAATTTTTTTGCGTATGTGGAGACTTCTCCTCGATAACCTCCGAATTTACTGCTCTTATTTTGGTGGCAATGTATAACATTTCGGCGCTAGTATAGAATACCCCCCAAATCAGACCTTCTAAAAATCGTTGTAACTACCCTTTGGAACAACAAGTTTAGGCTTAGCCCTTAGGCTTAGGGGTAGGCCAGCGTATGGAAGTTGTGACTAATAAGTGTTTTACGCACTTTTTCTGGGGTCCGGGACATATATTTGGGTGCTCTTTACTTAAGTTTTAGAAGGCATAAGTTTGGGGGGGTATTCTATACTAGGGTCAAATGTTTTTTCTTTAGAACTTACTTATTATGTTTAATTAGATCTACAAGGACTTCAGCAATCAAGGAGTTGTAGTCAAGTTTGCTGCTCCTAAAGGTAATTTTTACTTAGCAATGCTAATACAGTCAACCCTCGATTTAACGTCACGCAAAAGTAGACCAATTTGGTTGGCTTTGATAAAAATTTAGTTAACTGAGGCCTCGATTAAGCGTCACCGTCGATATAATGTCATCTTAAGGCCGGTGCCTGGGGGTGACATTTAATCGAGGGTCGATTGTACTTATGCAGGAATGATACAAGGAGGATGTAGTTAACTTTTTACAAAGTGAGACTCCGATTTCCTAAACTTTTATATTCCTTGGCCGTGTAGAGGAGTATATCCTCATAAGATTGAAAGATTATAACGACTATAACTTCGAGCCAATTATTTATACCATACAGTCTTTTTTATTTTAGCCGTTCTAATGAGGATGTTCCAGAATACTGACTTCATGGATGTGGTTCCCTCCTTTGAAATATTTTCCACGGTTCGTCAGGCTGTTCAAAGCACTAATGCAAATCAACGCAAATTACTTACGTCTCATCTCATTGTTGAGCCGAAACCAGCCGAGGGAATGGCAGAAGATGCTGAAGAAGAACAAGACATTCAGCTAATGCTCAAACACGACTTTGCAACAGAAAAAATGTGAAAGTTGAAAGTTTGAATCAAATACAATTTCTTTGATAAAATTATGGTTGGGCAATATTCCTAAGAAACACTGTTAGAGTATGTCTCCCAGGGTGCTTAACTTGCCACCTTTTCGAAAAGCAAAAGGTGGCGAAAAGTTTGTGCAAAAAAAGTTTGTGCAAAATTCGGGAAAATGTGCAGAACATTCTTTCCTTATTTAATGATTTTCGCAGAATTGGTTTTGTTAAATTTAGTTCCTTTTGCTATTATCGGGAGTTGCTCGGGGAATAAAGATGTTCATATTTATACGTTTCTTTAGAAATGCCACCTTTTGAGAAAATTTTTAGTTAAAACGCCACCTTTTGGGGGAATTTAGCCACCTTTTTGAAATTTGAGTTAACCACCTTGGTGTCTTCGGGTGATCACCCGAAGACGAAAAAAGACCGAAGAAATACTCAAAGATGTCTGAACGCCTAAAACACAAAAATTATTTATTATTATTTATCAAAAACAAACTTTATCGATATAAAAGCAAACTCAATTTATCATGTGGCTGAGAAAAAAACTAAAAATGAGATTTATATACACATCCCTTTCTTCTACAACTACTAAAGGAGACACAGACATTGAGGTACGATCCAGGCGATCGTAGTGCCTTCCACGCACTTGGGATATCCTCCAGGAGCCCTTATTTTTCGAGTTTGCATTAAAGAACTGCGAAAAAAGTCGATTATGCCAAAAAAATTCCCGAAACTATAGGGTTGTCGACATTTCGAGTCGAAATGTCGAGCCGAGTCGAAAATTTTCGTGTCGACGACCCTAGAAAACTACCGAAAGACCCCCGAAAACCTGCGGGCAAACCTTAAAATTGCTACTCCTCGTTAGGGAAGATTAAACTGAGCTAAACAATAGCTCAAAATGTAAATTGGGAATATTCCTGGTAATATTTCCATCACCCAACCCTAGATACATGTAATATGTAGTGTACATGTAATATGTAATAGGCAGAAAACCAAAGCGACAAACCAACTATATTAAATAAAAAATTTTGCGGCAAGAAAAAGTAAATTAGCGAAAAAAGAGTAAATTTGCTGCAAAATGAAGGGAAAAAACTTCAGTAGTTCAACTACTAAAGGAGTAACTTCAGTAACTTCATATAGCTGGAAAACTAAGCTTCATTTTGCTATGTAACATGCCTGGGCATCGATACCCGAAATTGGGTTAAAAACTGAAAAATAAATTTTAAAAAATTCCGGATTTTGGAGGTCGTTAAATTAGAGAAAATACGGTGAGAGTGATTTTCTGTAAAAGTGAATCTATGCATGCCGATAGTGGATTTTGGGTATGTCGAATTATTGCATGTATACCATATTTACGATACGCTGAACACAATTCATTTTGCTCTTTTTGTGTTCCATTTTTGAGATACGTACCTCGGAAGTTATTTACTCCGGGACATCCGAATTCGGAAAGTTGCCACAAACTTTTGAGCAGATGATTACTTATGTTTTTAATGAAGTCGCACAAGTATTTCACACCATTTGAAAGCCCGTGAACTGGGCTATGCAATAGTGCTGAGTTTTATATAAAACATCGTAAAAATAAGGTTTGGTGACCACTTGTTTGCCAGCCTTCATTTTTTCGGAATTCGAATTTTTTCATGAAAAGGCTTGTATCTTTGCAGAACATGGCGAAAAATTGGGGTTGAACACAAAAATGCCAATCTACACGTACCAAATACCATATAGATACTTGCATAAAAGTTAAAAAATCGAAGGTGTCCGGTGGAGTGGTTGAACTCTACAACTTGAAGAAAAATAGAATTTTTGGCGTTAGTATAGACACACCCCGAAATCAGACCTTCTAAAAATCAGGTTTTGTAAGTTTTGTAAGTTTATAAGTTTTGGGGGGGATATTCTATACTAGGGTCAAATTTTTCTATCGTTGACACGACAAAATCAAACGGTTTGCCTATTGCGCCATCAAATCAAGGGAAAAGTCAATTACTGCCCATTTTGAAAAACTGTGAGTTAGTTCAAGTTTACAGTTTGCAAATCTGTGATTGTGAAAAGTCCAAAAATTGTAAACAAAACGAGCAAAGACCAACTAACTTTATTTATTCATTTATTTGCAGACTAACAATAAACTAGTCACCACCAATGCATTATCACACACAAATAGCAGGCGAAAATCACACTGTGATGTGTATACACTCAAGCTACCAAATACAAAATAAATAGTCAAAAAGGAGTGGGATAGTTTCATTTTCTGAGTTTAAGTAAAAAAAAACTATTGAAAAAAGCCAAAAGATGGATTATGTGAAACTGTAGTTGTCCTAGACCTCAGCTATTGCCCATTTTAGGCCTTGGAGTGGATGTAGGTGATCAGGTCAACAACACGGTTGGAGTAGCCAAACTCGTTGTCGTACCAGGCGATCAGCTTCACAAAGTGAGGGTTTAGCGAGATGCAGGCGTTGGCGTCAAAGATGGAGCTGTGGCAGTCGCCCACAAAGTCGGTAGATACAACAGCGTCTTCAGTGTAAGCCAGGATGCCCTGAAAAAAGCAAAAAAATTAGTTTTTAGTGGACCTCCACGGCGATATGATATATACAGGGTTTTTAAAATTACCGTAATTTTTTTCCCTCGGGCGATTTTCGAAATTCTATAAACACCAGTCGGTTTTCCTCGCAGACAATAATTTTTTTGGTATAAAATTTCAAAAATAGAATCTCTCCTTGGCCCCCTCACATTTAGGCCCTTGCCCAGATGGCTCTGATATAAAGCTTGGGGGATCAAAGGAAAAACCTGTTTTCACATTATATATTAAACAAATTTTCATCACGAGCTGAGGGGATCTTTCAGAAAGATTTTCAAAAAACGACCTACAAAAAATTAAGGGAAAAAAAAGGTCTGCCCAATTTTGACTGAATAGACGTTTACAAAAGAAAATAAAATGGACTGAGCTAATTGGGCTCATACTGGCTATCAAATAAAAAGTATGCCATCGAAAAACTGTTACTGCAAGCACAGCTGAACTTATTAATAATGCTCACCTTCATTTTGCCTTCAGCAGCGCTTTTGACTGCCGCTTTGATGGCGTCCATTGAGGCTGGCTTCTCAGTGCGCACGGTCAAGTCAACCACCGAAACATCAGGAGTGGGCACACGGAAAGCCATACCTAAAAGTCATACTTGTTGATAAGAAAACATATATTTGTTTAGTCCTACCGGTCAGCTTTCCATTGAGCTCAGGGATAACCTAGAACGAAAATACAAATAAGAAGCCATAGTTAGAAAATATAGTTAACCCAACCTTGCCAACAGCCTTAGCAGCACCAGTGGAGGCGGGAATGATGTTTTGTTGGGCTCCACGACCATCACGCCATTGCTTACCAGATGGACCATCAACTGTCTTTTGAGTCGCGGTTGTGGCGTGCACAGTGGTCATTAAACCTAAACTACCAAGCGTTACATTTATAAAGTAGATATTTGGGTTCCCTCTCAAGAATAAAATATGAAAATAAAACATGGGGTTTAGTCGCTTGGATGGCGCAATGGTAAAGTACCACAAGCTGGTCAAATAAGTCCTTGAGACCCATTCCCACACAGGACAGCTCCTAGCAATTTTTTAATTTTTAAATTTTCTATGAAATTACTCACTTTTAGCCAAAAAAATCTATTCTGAGACACCCCGGTGTCCAGAAACTTTTCAGAAATCTTAATCACTAAACAGAATTTCGAAAAAAAATTGGTCACTATGATATCACCACAAGTTAGACTACTGATGTTTTGAAAAATTATTGTCATCTCTCAGTAGCCATTTTTTAAATTCTGCTCATCGATTCGGATTCCTAAAAAAGTCTGGGTACTAGGACGTCTAAGATTTTTTTTTTGTAAAAAATGTGTAATTTTTTTAAAGAAGTACACAAAATTTTGGAAAAAAACCCCACGAACTGTACTTTTACACTCGACATAAGTCATTATTTTGACTTGTACTCAATGATACAAAATTCAAAGTCAACACCCTCAAATCTCACCTTCAATGATGCCGAACTCATCGTTGATCACCTTGGCAAGAGGAGCCAAGCAGTTGGTGGTGCAGGAGGCATTACTAAAAAAAGCCACGTAAATTTAAAAAATAAGAGAATTTAGACAATAATAAGTGAGTTTACCTGATAATATGGTCCTTGGCTGGGTCATATTTGTCCTCATTCACACCGCACACGAACATGGGAGCGTCAGCAGAGGGAGCAGAAATGACCACTTTCTTGGCACCTCCCTGAACGTGCAAGTTTGCCTTCTCGATGGTGGTGAACACTCCAGTCGACTCAACCACCTGAATCAGAACAATTATAGCTAGTCTAGGCCTAGCCCTTGAAAATATTAGCCACTTACATATGTGGCTCCAGCCTCTCCCCACTTGATTGTGGCTGGGTCTTTGCTGAAAATAACTTTTTTTAACTGGCTGTATAGGATATAAAGAAAAAAAAACCGACCAGCTGAAGACTTGGATCTTGTGAGTGCCTTTGCCAGGAGACTCTACCACCAAATGGCCATCCACAGCTGTGACGTTGCCCTTGAATCTGCCGTGAGTGGAGTCATATTTGAACATGTAGACCTGAAAATATGGAGTGGCTTCCAACAACCAAATCAGACAAAAATTGGCAAAAAATGACCATGTATTCGAGATCAATGAAGGGGTCATTGACGGCCACAACCTGGACGGTGTCCTTCTCAACGGCAGCACGCAACACCAATCGGCCAATACGTCCGAAACTGAAATATAAAATGCTGGATTGAAGACATAAAAATTTATAAAAAAATATACCCGTTGATTCCAACCTGTGGTTTGCTCATGACTATTTTTGATGTAGACACAAAAGCAAATTGGGGCAAAGAAAATAAGTTTTTAGTGTTGAGAATTGACCTGAACAGCATTAATTAGTGGAAACAGAAGAAGATAGCAGAGACATAAACACACTAAAATACAGAGTGTAACAAGAATTGTGGAACTTTTGTTTTGGCCATAACTTTTTGGCACGCCAAAGATTGGTCCATTTCAAATTGGGCCCAGTCAAATTGGGCCAAAATCAAATCGGGCCACTATTTTGACTGCTTTCAGTTGAATGGTGCTAACGGATGTAATCACTTGTTCGATTTTCCCCTTTTACAATTTTTACTTTTCAGAAATGGCAAACCTATACAAAACTGGCCCAATTTGAATTTGGCTTAATTTGAAGGGGCCCAATTTGAATTTGGCCCAATTTGAATTGGCCCAATTTGAATTGGCCCAATTTGATTTTGGCCCAATTTGAAGGGGCCCAATTTGACTGGGCCCAATTTGAAATGGCCCAATCTTTGGCGTGCCAACTTTTTTTATAAGCCCTTTTTCAAAATTCTGTAAACGCCAAACAACTCAGAATAGAAAAGCAATTTTTATGGCGCATTAAACTCGAAAAATGTTTTGACCAAATTTCGAAAAATTTGCCTTGGTCCCCCCCTATGGTGCGAAAACGGCAAAAATCGAAAATTTTAGTTTTGCTCCATTTTAAGTTCGGCAACGCGTTATTCTATCGAAACCAACGTGCAATGCCTTTATTCAACGACTCTATGACTGTATAATTGCGTGCTAGAATCAAGCAGGAATTTCGTGGTGAATCAATGGTGAATCGGGCAATCAACTCTTATGTGCGCAGACTGGAACATTGTCTTGAACGTGAGGGAGGAAGTGTTGAATTGCGATGATATGTTGTTATATTCTTCTGTTAGAGTCATTGAATAAAGGCATTGCACGTTGGTTTCAATAGAATAACGCGTTTCCGAACTTAAAATGGAGCAAAACTAAAATTTTCGATTTTTGCCGTTTTTGCACCATAGGGGGCAAAAGCACCAAGGCAAATTTTTCGAAATTTGGTCAAAAATTTTTTTTCGAGTTTAATGCACCACAAAAATTGTTTTTCGATTCTGAGTCGTTTGGCGTTTACAGAATTTTGAAAAAGGGCTTATAAAAAAAGTTATGGCCAAAACAAAAGTTCCACAATTCTTGTTACACCCTGTATATTGCTTAGTTGCATCTATACAAGTAAACAGGTCACGATTCTCAAAACTGATAAGTTTGACGGATCTTACCAGATTTACCGTACTCATTCTAATAAACGGGCATCCGCCTGATTCAAAATCATTTTTTTTAGAAAAATGTGGTTTTAGTAAAACCGTGCCATGGTAAAACCGTTTTACCAGGGCACGGCTTTTCAAAACGCCCGAAAATTTATATTTTTGGCTTCTAGTTTGCACACGTCCTTGATCAAGCGAAGATCTCTTCCAACTTTGTAGCAGAAATCCAGGGCTACATTTTGGTATACGATTCGTCGCTGAGAATACAAATTTCGAATTTTTGATACAAAATAATTTTTTTGTGATTTTTCGCCTTATGTTTGGCGTAAAGACTGGACTTTCGTGGGACCTGTACTCAAATTTTTGTAGGAAAAATTGAAAATATGATCTTTATGACCTATTTCTACTTTTCGATTTCACATCGAACAGGACAATAATAAAAAAAATTCTAAAAAATTAAAAAATCGAAGGTGTCCAGAAGTGGGGTTGAACTCGTGACCTGAAGCCTTTTTTCCCTAGGTTGAAATACTTTTCGACCAACAAAAGTCTCGGTACTTATACGGCCCCCCAAACGACAAGTACCGAAGTCTCTTGTATTGCAACAAAAGTCTCTTTTCCTTTAACAAATTCTCTTTTTTCCTGCAACAAATATCTCTTTTCTTGCCATACACATAGAATGGCTCAGCAGAAATGGCTCAGCTTCTATAAAGACTCACGGTGCTCCTACTACGATTTTTAGCTTTACTTCGACATTCCCATTGTGAGAGCCATTTTAGACCTCATTTCTGACTTTTTGCGGGTTTTGGATTCTGATTTTGAATTGAAATAATTTCTGCTAATTTCTAGTTCTTATGAAAAAAAGACGAGAGCACCTATGGAAATAGGAGAGTGACTAATTGATTTAGGGGTGGACATTATACAGTGTGTTACGTAACACACTGTAGAAGGTAGTAACCTATGTAATATTTTCTCCGAAAATGTATCCTTTAGCGAAGGCTAAAAAAAGAAAAGAAGGAAAATATGGCTCTAGGCCAATTTGTCCACGGTCAATTAGTCCACAGATTAATTTTTGAAAAGTTAGTCCAAGCACAAACGGTCTCCAATGGTCTCAATCGGCTCCTAATGATCCCTATCCACCTTGAATTGTCTCAATCTGTTCTTAGTGGTCCTGATTGGCCTTGACTGGTACCGGATCCCGGCAAAATATCTTATCTGTCTAACTAGCAAGTGAACCATCAGAAACCATTGTGAACCCTAGAGTGGGTGGCAAAAAGACCTTTGGGCAGGTAAGCCACCTAGACCATTTCTTTGGAGAATTATTCTAAATGGTCAAACAAACTGTCTTGCTTCAAACAATGCCCTTAGTACATTAGTGAAAATTAAAAGTGGGTTTTCTGTCGCCAAATTTTCAGGAAAAAAACTCAAGTTGTCCAGCTGGACGTCCACATGGAGGAGAGAGAACTATCTTAGTTTCGAATGTGTTGATAAGTCAAAACCAGGTTTTGCTCTTTACAAATCGTACTAGGTACTTACTTTTAATAAATATAGAATAATTTGATTGCCTACTTACAGAAGTATCTAAATATTTGGGGTCGACCACCTCGGAGTGGGTACCTCTTCAGGTTATTGAGATTCTGGTTAGTCAAAACAGCATTTTAGTCTTGACAAACAAACTTTATAAGCACACAATTTTTGGGTTTAATAGCATGGTTTGTTCGATCATTAGAACTCATTAGAACTCAGCCAGGGAATTTTTGACGCCCTCGCAAAAATAATCAAAAAATTCAAATAAAAAGCAGAAAATTTTAATTATGACAAAGAGGGAAGCACCAATCAATAAAGATTCGTGACGGTGTGGTGGCACGTGAAACCCCCGGGCCCGGGATCACCACTGAAGTGTGAAATCCTTGGCATAAAGAACATTTTTCGGGTCGTCAGGGACTCGTTATATCGAGGTTTGACTGTAAAAAACATCTTTCAAAATGCTAGTAAAATCCCAACAAACAAATTTACACAACAAAACTGGCCATTGCAAAAATAGAAAAGTGGGGTGTTTTTAAACAATTACTACTGCTGCTACAAAACAGCCCAATTGAAAAAGTGATGAAGCAGAGACAGACAAGTCAAAAAGAAGAAAAAGAAAGAAGAACACTGGTGCAGCCGCCCTATGATTTCCAAATGAAAGTTACTACTACTACTGGGCCCTGCTTCGAGAATGTTCCTCCACCCCTGTGTGTCTGCCCACAAATGTGTGTGTGCCCAGGCAGGGCCATAGAGAAAAAGAATGTCAAAAATAGTGTAGGATAATATACAAGACATGGAGACAAAATATTTCCCAACAGCTAGTCAGAAAAAACAGACTGCCTACTGCTTTTTTTGCCAATAAGGTTAGAGAAATTAAAAAGGAACGGCCTTGTAAACGTGCAATATCATATCTTTTCAGCAAAAAAGTAGAGGACATCATTGAGGGGTGGGAAGAAGGGCTGATAACCAATTGGAAAAGACAGGGGTCATGGCCCAAAGTTTTACCTAGTTTGTTGTGGCAGTGACATAGATGTCTATCGCTCAGAGTTATGATAAGTAAACAAACTTTTTTTGATTAATAAGGAGCAAATGGGAAGACGATGCGGCTTGGGTTCAGAATCCCCTCCCACGCAGAGGGCTTATATAGAGAAGATAACTTCATATTCGTGTTTCTCGATCCCGATTTCATGAGAAAGCCGGCTGTTTTTTTAATTCTGAGCAAAAAAAAATTCCGATCCACAGGGCGGTATCATGGTTTTTTTAGCCAAAACTTCATAATTTAAATTGGTGCCTTTTCAATTTTAAAAGGGAACAAGGGCTGTATAGGGAGGCAGTGTTTTTGAAAATGACAGTGACATTTGGGGAAAAAACTGAAAGGTGACATGACAGTAACACTGACAGTTCACTAAAAGTGACAGTGACACTGACATTAAAAAGTCAGTGTCACTGTCAGTGTCACTTTTGGCGTACTGTCACTGTCCCTTTTCAATGTAAAAAGACAAGAAGGACGTGGAGAAAAATGCAGGTTTTTCTACAATGGTCAAATTAATCCAAATTAATCCGAAAATTAAAAAAAAAGAAGAGAAGAGAAAAGGAAAAGAAAAAGAAAAAGAAAATATGAGACTGACAGTGACACTGACGTCACTTTTCAAATGTCAGTGTCACTGTCACGGTCATTTTCAAAAACACTGTAGGGAGGGGAAGGGAATAATAGGGGGTCACTAATCACACAGGGCCCACAAACAAGAAGATGTTGAACATAGTTTTGAATACTGGGTCCTACTGCATATAGAAACTCTGGTATGCATGCTTTTTCATGCATCCAGAGTCACTTTCGAGTGATTGTTGTCTAAGGTATGTGGGTGTGCGCATTTCAACCCCAAGCCATCAAGCCCGTTGCGCCCCCAGAAGTGCTTGAGAGTTAGAGACTTACCTCAGACATAATTCCGAGGAAGACTCTTGGTCATAAAATGCATATAGAGGTGTGTACAAGTAAATCTATACAAGTATTGCTCAATCTCGTTTTTGCCACGGCCCTTGTTGAAGAACATGGTAAGACAGTCGAAAAATACAATTATTTACTTTTTTAACGTTTTGCCATAAAAGTGGCCCCCTTTTATCCCCTTCCCTTCCCAATACAGCCCTCATTCCTTTTAAAAATTCGAAAGGCGCCAATTTAAATTATCAACTTTTGACTAAAAAACCACGATACCCAAGAGACGATATGCATTTTATGACCAAGAGTCTTATACGCCCCCCCCCCTTGTGAATTGATTTTTTTGTCAGAATTCAAAAAACAGCCGGCTTTCTCATGAAATTGCGGTCGAGAAACACCAATATGAGGTTATCTCCACCATCTAAGCGCTCTGCGTGAGGGGATTCGAAACTGCAACCGAAAATATAATAAAGAAAAAGTAGGTGTTGATAAGAAGAAGGAAGAAATAAACACATAACAAAATCTAGAAAAGCACAGAAACAGTAAAAAATAAAGTTGTGAGAAAATACTAGTATTAGGTTGTCTCAAAAGTTCTGCGACCTATCTTTTTCCTTTTTTCTTTCGACCGTGTAACAAACTGTTACCAAACTTTCTTTTGCCGATTTGCAACTATTTTTTATTATAAATTTCAGACATCTTATACCCAAAATGCTTGCTAGTTTTTAGTGGTTAATTCGGTATCAATAACTTTCAAAATCCATGTAAAAATATTTTGCAAATCAGCAAAAGAAAGATTGGTAACAGTTTGTGGCCCTATTGACCTATCCGGGGCCATTTTTCCCTTTGGTCCCCCCTTTGGTTTTTTTTGAAAATTTTGATGTGAAATTTGTGAACATTGTGAACACAAATTGAGCCTAGGCCTAACCCTGGAGACATTTTGGAAATATTTCACATCAAAATTTTCAAAAAAAACCAAAGGGGGGACCAAAGGGAAAAATGGCCCCGGATAGGTCAACAGTGCCCAGTTTGTTACACGGTCAAAGACACGTAACGCGCTGTTGCGTGTCTTTCTTTCGCTAAATTGTAACATGTGCTGGAATGCATCATTATAAAGTTCAAAGTTAAAGTTATTGTTCAAATTGGTGCATACGGTTAAAGTTAGAGTTAAAGATAATGTTAAAGTTAATTGTATCAGTCAGAGATGAAGGTTTTTATAAATGCATCATTAAAGTTAAAGTTTTTCTAATGTACCATTTATAAAGTTAAAGTTTGAAGTTAAAGTTAGACTTAATTGGTATGCACCAGGGCTGAAGCCGGGTTCTGTTTTTCTGCTTCTGTTTTTTTGGTTTTCTGTGTTTTTA